>JAOUZG010017338.1:551073-584895 GCA_026289955.1 Argiope argentata
CATACATCCACTACAAGCGAGCCCGTGGATTCAGTAATAGTATTTAAATCACTGGGTTTTTGAGTTATCGCGCTTACGCTCTTCTAAAAGTATAACTCAACAGACGATTAATACCTCATTGGATGTGAATTAAGACTTGATAGGTGTTTGGATTATTTATGTCAATTCGGTGTATCGAATTTTATCTATCTAACTCTCTTCGTTTTGTAGTTATTGTGTTAAACTATTTTCGAGTAGCCAGATTTCTGAACATGTTTTGCTAGAAATTTGAAAGAAATCTGAAAAATAGATATAAGAGACTTGTACCAAATTTCATTCCTCTAGCTAAAACATTTTTGACCTATCTTTGCGTAATATCTTAGCTTATAGGACGACTATGCTCTTTAACACTAAGAACATTTATTTACAGACTACACAAAAACGTACACACACAACAGTAAACTTTTAAGATGAATTTAGAAACAAAAGGGGGAACATGTTTAATATGGCTCACAAAATTTAGAATATTAAGAAGTATTAGAAAATTTAGAAGTCAGCTCTGTTACAAAAAACAACGTCGCAGCGCGTCAAGACATGTTAAGCGCCTTACAGCTACAACCGCAATATGGCGACGTCTCATTAGTCGAGCGTGGACAGCGCCATCTATCCAAATTAGGGGACAGTACATTTATAACAAGAGACACATTTACCAAAAAGGTGTTTTTCGAACTCAGGAAATTCTAAAACATAAACATTCTACAAAATCTCTAGTTTAAATTCTTTTTACAATTACGAAACTATGAATATAAGACAGTAAAAAAATGGATTATTTTGCTGTTTATCTTTATTATCTTCTTACCTTTACCCTTTCTTTTTCTAAAGGCAAATTTTGAAAGCAAGTTCAGCTAACCCATTCAAAGTTATATTTCAAATAGATTTCGAAAAATTGAAATCTGTACTAACAATAAGAGCAAATGTGTATGTTGGAGCTCTATAAGGCAAATTGATCTAGAGTTATCAAATTTGATATAGATATTTCGAAGAAAAAAATATGTTCTTATGTTTTTTTTTAGTCATGACAGAACATGATTTTATTTTGGGAATGAGCGTCAACAAAAATCCGAAAGACGAAAAACAAGAACAATCGTATGTGAAAAATTGAAATTTTATTATCTGCATGAACATCTCAAAAAATCAGTTTTTAATTAAGCGTTGCCATCAATTTTACAAAAGTTAAAAAAATAACTGAATTACTACAGCAAATAAAACCCGTAAAAATGTAATTTTGAGCACGTGATTATGTGAAATGAAATAAATAGGAAATGTGATATTTTTTTAAACAATAAATTCGAGACAAAGTTTTTTTTTTATTGTTTGGAATACTGAAGTGACCCATTCAATGAAACAAAATGAATAAAAATATCATTTAACTTGCACGAGCACGTGGTGCTTGGCCGTTCAAGAAATGATGTTCTGACATGATACATTGAAATATGCATAGCAGATTTCATTTCAATCTTTTTTATATATTTTATTCTTTGTGCCACTTCTGAAAGCTTTGTTTCCACTTGTATTAATCATAGAAGCAATAATTGTGCAAGTCTGCTTTAAAATTAATGGTACGTAAAAAAAAACAAAGAAAAAATATTTAATGGATTGGAATTCAAGGTCAAAGAATGACGAATTCCAGAAGTCCATCTGCATCTCCCCACTGATCAAAATAGATTCATTTAAAAGTTTTAATATTGGGAGAATGAAACTTTTATTATTTTTTTATTTTTAAATACCAAACTAAATTCAGTTTTTTTTTGGATACTATGTTTTCTCAGAAATCAGTTTAAACATGTACTTGAGTACTATTACATATAAATGCATTAAAATAAATGTTATTTCAAAATAATTGCATAAAAAAATCAATATGGAACTGGTGAAGTGAATACAATTATTTCGAACATTATTTTCAAAGATTTTTACAGTAAAAATTAAATAAATGACTCATTTCCGGTTTAAAATATCACTATTTCCGGCATCATATTTATCTGTGACATATTATTTCAACTGCTACATCTATAAATTGATCTTCCATAGATTAAAAAAAAAAGAAATTGTTTTAAAATATGCAAATCTGAGACTATTTTTAAATCATAGATTTGAATTCAAGTTTTTCTCTGAAACGCACTTTAATTTAGTCAAGCCAAAGTGACATAGATTTTTTTTATTTCTATATTAAATTCATATGTTTATAAGTTATTTAAATAACTGCCATAAATCTGGAAACTGCAGATATATTTATTAATTGAAATACTTGAAAATAAGTTAAACGTAGAAGGAAATCAAAGCTGATTATGTATGCCAATGAATTAGTTGGCCATTGTGTGTTATATTCAATATATTATTCAATTACTTATATTATGTTATAAACTGACTCACATTATATACACTAATTGTTGAATATATATCAGAAATTAAAATTCATCTTACGTGTAATGGCATTGTATATTGAATATTCAGGCTGGCCCTAAAAGCCTTTTATTTCCCTCAAAATCTCTACTACTATTATTAATGTGAAAGTTTGGATGGATGAGAGATGTTACTCAATCACACCAGAACGGCTTAACGAAATTGGATGAAATTTAGCAAAAAGATAGATTATAGTCTAGAATAGAATATAAGCTACTATTTATTCCGCTTAATTGAGTGATTTATTTTTCATTAATTAAAAACTAACTTTCCCGCCAAATGAGAAAGACTTCGATTCGAATTTTCGAATCGAATGAGGTTATGCTTAACACATTTACGACCAATTATTTCAAACGATTCCGTTTATTTTCTAAGTATTTGATGCATTTAAAACCAAACACTGTTAATTAATCGATGTTTCGGACTCATTACGAAGTACTTTTGAGTTAAAATAAAACATAATAAAGGAAATTAAAACGTTCTATGATTTCTAATGAGTTTAGGCTTAACATATTTTCGACCAATTATTTCACATGATTCCGTTTATTTTCTAAGTGTTTGATGCATTTAAAACCAAACATTGTTAATTAATCAATATTTCGGATTCATTACGAAGTACTTTTGAATTAAAATATAATAAAGGAAATTAAAAATTTCTATGATTTCTAAGGAGATTAGGCTTAACATATTTTCGACCAATTATTTCAAACGATTCTATTTATTTTCTTAGTGTTTGATACATTTAAAATTAAACGTCAGTAAATCGATTTTTCAGATTAATTAGAAGTGAATTAAAATAAAACATAATAATGAAAATTAAAAAAAAATTAATGTGTATTAAAAATTAATGTATTGCGTTACCCGAAGTGGCGTCTAAAATTCACAGATGTGTATTGTATTCTTCACTTGCTTTTGTTTTGTCCAGAATAATCAGCAAAAAGATTTGGTGTTTTGTTTTATTTCAAATACACACTGTAAATAAATTGTTTTTAGGTTAGTTGTGTGGGCTAAGCTTTGATATACAACCATTTGCTGCTTGACGAGGTTGGTAATTTTTCGGTAGCACTTTGTTTGGGTTTACACTGCCGTCATTTATTTATGTTACGATGATTTTATTGTTCATTTCTTTTGATTTTTTTCCTGCTGTACGTTTTCCCTTTGCCTACTTTCATTAGTTACGTTTAAATTCTTTTGAGTACATTCCAGCTTTCTGTATTTATTGATTTTTTTTTATCATGTCAGAACATGATGTTATTTTGGAAATGAGCGTCAACAAAAACCCGTAAGGCGAAAAATTGAAATTTTATTATCTTTACGAGCATCTCAAAAAATCAGCTTTTAATAACGTGTACCATTGCATTTAAAAAAGCTCTGATTTTAAAAAAAATAAGCAAAGGACTACAGCAAATAAAACCTAGAAAAATGACATTTTGAGCATGTGATTATATGAAATGAAATAAATAGGAAATGGGATATTTTTTTGAACAATAAATGCGAGACAAAGTTTTTTGGATCGTTTGCAATACTAAAGTGAGTCATTCAATGAAACGATTAAAATGAATAAATATATAATTTAACTCGCACGAGCACGTGGTGCTTGGCCGCTCAAGAAATGATGATCTGACATGATACCTTGAAATATGCATAGAAGATTTCATTTTAATCTTTTTTTTCTATATTTCCGTTAATTTGCTGCATCGTTCATCGAAACCTTACGATTGGAAATGCTTTGACTGCCGTACGTGCCGCCACATTTGGTTATTTCGCCAAAATTTGGCAACAAACAATTTTTTTTTGGCGAACATTGTTTTTAACAGCACCATAATGGCATTTTTTATTATGGCCAGACTGAAAGTTCTCATAAAGACACATCCAAAATTTCCATGCGTGCCAATTGGCGGGATAAAATTAGTGTCTAATAAAGAATACAACAATGTATGATGGAAACACAAGATTTATTTCAGCATCTTTGAAGTGTAACAGTTCAGCACAATATAAAGCAACATTTATTTTCAATAAATACAAAGTGATTTTTAAAGTGAATGATAAAAAAATACAACAATCAACATTTGCGAAAATATAAATATAGATAGAATGCTTTTAAATGTGTAAAACAGCAAATTTCTAAATTTCTTTTGCTTTTCGTAAAGGTCATTGAACAATTAAATACATTTTTTTACCATACATTCAGCACTTCATATCAGTAATGGCATGTGTTCATTATTTCGGTAATTGAAAGCATCAGCATGTAAACTAGGCTTAACGACGTTTAGGATGTCACTTTCGATTTGTTCGTAAGTTGGAATTGTTTTTCGATGTCTTGATTCATTGTATTACTTCTTATCTGCGAAAAAAACAGAGCATTTATGAAACATATATTAAGATGTAAAATAAATATCAAATAAAAGGCTGATAAAAACACTTTTCACGCTGTTATGAAACATTTTTATTCAAATTAATATATTTCAAGATTTATTTTACTCCATAATAATATTGTTACAAGCGGGCGACCGCCGCGAACGGGTGCCGGAGAAAACGTTGGGGAAGCTTCACAAGGAGCTTCGCGCCAACCCAGTTGATTTGGCGAGGGGAATATTCTGGTAGCCCCCAGACAGATCACGGTGCGCCACTTTGCTTCGCGTGCTCGCTGATTCGGCTATATAAGGGACGGGTTGCCATAGTCCGCCAGTTTCCTCTCGGAAGAGAAACGTCTCGCTGGACTAGCGGATTACTTTTCTCGCTTGTTATTAGTGAGCTGTGTTTACGTTTGTTGTTAACATTGTATTCTTGAGATGCTGCGATTTACTGTTTACTGTATTATACGATAACTATTTTGCAGTTTGTGTTTATTGTGCGTAAGGCTTGCATTTACGTTGTAAGTGACTGTTGACTGCTGGATTGCTTTTATATGAAGTTTTCCTTTATCAAGTCATCCTGTAAACATCTGTAAATAAATTTGTTTGTGCTGTCCTCAAAATAAGTAAATTCAATCCGAGCCAGCTACGCTAAAAACGTAACAATATATCTGTCATTGAACAAACACAAACTAAGTCATACAAGACTCTTCGACCCCCTCGAAGGCACACGGAAGAAACCATAAAACTGAATGACCGGACCGCCATAACATCAACACTGGTGGGAGCTGAGGTCGAGTGCAAAGGACCATCACCGGCCACGGTACAACCCTTCCCGTAGGAAGTACGTCCCATAAATGATACGATGAGCCTGACCCTCACCTATTTGTTTACCCACTAGGGTGGCAAGATCCAACCATCATGCCAGAAGCATCTCATTCTCATTTCGAAGCGCCCCCCCGGAAGGATACACACATAAACTAAATGAAAAATTGGCATATATTAAAAAGCAATTTCTAATACTAAATCATGACGAAAAATGTTTTTTTCTTAATAGACCTATTTGAACCAATTTCAAAGTATTAGATAATTTGGTGAAAATATCTTAAAAACAAAAATTACATCAACTTAAAAAATATGCTGTGTGAAAAAATAAATAATAAAATATACTCTCTGTTATCTTCCACCAAATGCGCTTTTCAACTTTTTTAAAATTATTTTTGTTTACTTCCTTCCTTGCAAACATTTCACTTCTATTTGTTGTTCTTGTTACCAATGGTATTTGACATCGGACAAGCGCGTTGACAGCCATCAGAGATTTTAAGCCAAATGAGCGTCTTTTGTTTTTGAAGTCGCGCCAACTAGGGCCAAGAGTACGAATTAGGGAACTTACGTATTATACCGTCCAACTTTATCGCCAAATTTGAAGTAATCGCCAATGAGTTGCTAAACCGCCAATTATGGCAATCTGGCAATGGTGTAAACTGTTGATCTTTATCGCCAAAATTAAATCCGTCGCCGATGAGTTACTTAACCGTTGGCGATCGTCGGCGAAGACGGTCTAATACGTAAGTACCTATAAAACATAGAATAACATCGATGCCTGAACCGGGACTCGAACCCGGGCGTCCACATCACTAGGAAGACATGCTACCGTTATGCCAGGACAGCGTCCAAGTAGATCGTTGGCGAAGACGGTATAATACGTAAGTACCCGAATCAGCTGCATACTGACCACATTCACTTTTACAGCCCCTTTTTACAGGAGAGTACATTCGCACACCTCACAGATAATACACAGGAAAACAACCATGCCCAAATCGGGACTCGAACCTGGGGCGGCGAGATCACGGGAAAGACGAGCTACCTCTGTCGCAGGACAAATTTGACTTTTCCCTTGCTTAACAAAAATAGAGACAATACCGAAGAATATACAGGGAGTCCAAAAAGTTCCCGTACTGATGATTTGTGAATTTATTTTACAAAAACAATATGTTTAAAAAGAATTATTTTTATGCCAATGATAAAAAGCACATTTAACATAACCAAGGAAAAAATACCGAACTTACATTTATAATAAATGTTCAAAATGTCCACCCCTTTCTTGGAGACAGAGCTGAACTCGTTTGCGCATGTTTTTCGAAACGCGTTTTAGCATGCTAGGAGTGATTTCTTGTATCCTTTGGGTTATTGCGATTTTCAAATCATCTATTGTTTGAGGATCACCTTCATAAACTTTGTTCTTTAAATATCCCCACATAAAAAAGTCTGAGATGGTCAGATCAGGGAATCGAGGTGGCCAAAGATTTTTTGAGATAAGTCGATCGCCGAAAAAAGCTTCGAGCATGTCCATGGTTTCATTACTCGTATGGCAAAATTTAATATACTTGAAAAAAAATCATGGAAAATGATTTTTTAAATTTGGAGTACGGGAACTTTTCGGACACCCGGTATTTTTCAAAGTAGGAATAACTATTTTGGAAATCAAGAAAATTTCCAAATTTTAAATGCAAATATTTCAACCAATTTTACAGATAACTTCCATGAAACCTTTTTCTGAGTCTTAGCTATGATATATAATTATTTTTCTTATAACTTTCCTATTTAGCTGTTAGGGCACTGAACTTGTCTTCAACAGAGTCATTTTACTATAGGTACACTGTACTTCCATGGCTAATCGAGATTTAAAGGATTTATATAATTAAAAATCTGGTCTCATTTTTAGAACCTACCTATGACTTCAGCCTTCAGTCTTGCAGCCAATGAATTTCTAAATGCTTGGACGTTGACATCAGGGGCGGATTCTGCCTTTTCTTCCAGCACCGCCCTCTGCGCAGCCCTAGCAGACCTTGGGCGGCTGGTTGTAGTTTCTTCGTATTTCTGAAGTAATTTTTCTCGTTCCTGTTTCTTCAGTGCCAGCAACTTCTCTCGCTGTTGGCGGAGGTACTCTTGGCGACGACGAATCTCTTCTGGCGACACCTAGAGAAAATAATAATTAGCTTTGAAGAAATTTGACCCACAAACGTGAGGATGTGTGTGTATTTATGAAGTTAGTTTAAAAATAAGTCCCACTAGCCCTACTTTATCGAATGCTTTTTGAATATAGAGAAAAACCATTCCCGTATTTCCTCTAATTTCACTGTCTGGGGAGATACGGTTGATCCGTAGCGAACATCATCCCCTTGGCGCATTTTACAAAATCGCCAACTCTCCGCGTTCTTGCGTCTTATCACCCGGAGGAAGATATCATCCAACGACAACATCGGGTTGCCATATTTGGCGCTAAATAGCCTTGGCGAAAAAGGGGTGATGGTCTCTCCTGTCGGACCACATATTCAACAATGAAATAAATTATCATCAAATTTTTCAGTTAACTACCAGAGGTGACTATTGTTTATAGAAAACAATAAACGAAACAAAAAAAAAGATCGAAAAGACAGTTTCACATTTTGCTTTAAAAAGGCAAAAATTGAAACCATTTTTAACAATTTTCCTTGCATATAATCTGAAATTCTTTGATGTTGTTTTCGGAGTACCTAGCCCAGATCAGTGAGTTTATCTCCGGTAGATGAATTGATGTTACCAACCTTTTGTTGTTGATGTTACTTTATCGAATGCTTTTTGAATATCGAAGAAATCCATTCCTGTATTTCCTCTAATTTAACAGCCTAGGGAAAAGCCTGTATTCAACGATGAAATAAAATATCATCTAAATTTTCAGTAAACCGCCAGAGGTGACTAGCATTTAAAGAAAAGAATAAACGAAACAAAAAAAAGATTGAATAGACAGTTTCACATTTTGCTTTAAAAATGCAAAAATTAAAATCAGTTTTAATAATTTTTCTTGCATATAATCTGGAATTCTTTGATGTTGTTCTCGGAGTACCTAGCCCAGATTAGTGGGCTTATCACTGGTAGATGAAAATGTTGATGGAAGACACAGTATTCAGTATTTTGCCTTAACCACAGATTCCAATCTGGAATCTTTCGCTTTCTTCAGCTAGAAGAATTCCACCCAAGTTTTTTATTTTCTTCACTTATGTTGTTGTTGTTACTTATGGCACTTTCCATGGACAAGCCCCGCTGATACATCAGCAGATTTTAAGCCGGAGATATGCGTCTCTTTGTTTTTCCAGTAGTGCCATCTAGGGCCAAGAGTACGACTTAGCTACACACTCGTCACAATCCTTTTTAGGGGGCGGACTTCATTCAAGCATCTCAGACCGTAATTTAGACCTGGAACAGAGAACGATCACCTCTGACCCAGTACCCCCAGTGGTATTATCTCGACAGGGAGGACTTAGCAACCACGAACAGATTTAACTAGCGCCAGCCGCCACACATTCGGGGAATCTTTTGGCCGGTGAGGTTCGAGCTCGCAACCTAAGGAGTACGAGTCCAATGCTCTACCAGCCAGGCTATCCCGGCCTTTTTCACTTATAGTCAATACCAATGTTACTGAGTTATGAGGTTAGGCTTATACAAAAAGAATATACTGACTACTTTACAAGGGAGGACGTCTCCTATCCTAATGTTATGATACGATACAAACGAATAGTTTGAAAGAGCATTTAACTACAGCAAAAAAAGGAAACTGTTATTAAAGATTTCTTTGTTGAAACGCTGTTTAAGAACTAAATTTCATAAAATAAGAATTAGGGATATATAATTGAACCTTTTAATCGAACACCTTGGTCTAGATTTCTAACATAGTCTATAATGCAAGAAATGATAAAATAATTTATCCCCGCAGCTTCTAAATTTAAAAAAGTATTTTCTAGTTTAAACAGTGAATGTTTATTAAGGAACAGAATAGAATAAAAATAATTTTATTAGTGATTCATAAAATACACACTTGTTTAACTAATAGTTTTTGGTAAGAATTCAATCAGCCACGAGGTTTTCTTGCGCGGA
The DNA here is from genome assembly GCA_026289955.1 of Argiope argentata. Classification (NCBI taxonomy): domain Eukaryota; kingdom Metazoa; phylum Arthropoda; class Arachnida; order Araneae; family Araneidae; genus Argiope; species Argiope argentata. Next base: position 560,781 of record JAOUZG010017338.1, read on the forward strand.
GCCAGCTGCCAATCATGTAAACACCACGTGGTCTCACTGTTGATGTTATTATTATTATTTTTTTCTAGTAGAACCGAACTTGATCGGGTACTAGGGGTGTGTGATTTGGGCTATCTCTCATAAATTTTATGTGTAGTTCTCTAGGACTGCGACACTATGACGTAAATTTGTGTCTTTTGTTGTTGATGTTACCGATAGACCACATAAAATACAACCTATGTCTTCAAGTCATTTCACCCAGGATACAATCTGCAGATAAATTATTGTGTAATCAAGAAGGGCAACAATAATTTTTTTACAGTTTTCACTTAAAAACGAAACCAACTATTTTTGAGGAACTTTTAACTATTAGTTTTTGTATATTTACTATACTAATTTATAATTTTTAGTTAACGAGAATCGAAGTGACTATTTTTTTGTATGTTTGCTTTCAATCACAATTCTTTATTAAATTATCTATAAACATTTTTATTAAGCTGTCACATATACATTTATATAATTAATAAACTTATAGCCAATGTGATAACTATCATTTACAGTTCATATAAAGGATTACAGATCTGTTTTTTTTTCTATGGCTCTTTTCAACTGAGCCTCTCTTGTTTTCTGTAGGGCCAAGAGAACACCTTAGCAACACACACGTCACATTCCTTTTTAAGGAACGGAATCCATTCATGTAATTCATTAATTAACCACAGATCGCAATTTGGATCTGTAATAGAGAACGATCACCTCTGACTCAGTACCCCCAATGGTATTACTTTCGACATGTAGGACTTGGTGACCACAACAAATCTAACGTGCAGCAACCACCACACGCACGGAGAGTCTTCGGTTGGCGGGTTCGAACTCAGAGTCTAAGGGATGCGAATACAACTTTTTATCAACCAGCCTATCCCCACCCTATAATTGCATATCTGGTTAATGTACACTTTATATATATGAATAATTTTTAACAAAGATTTATTTAACTTGATTAATAACAATTATTATATTTTAAACATATATCGATTGGAACAAAAATGCAATCATATTTGAGAAGACTACAGTTGATGCATTTCGTTTCTTTTCTGTCTTCGGTTGTGCTTTTTAAATTTTCGGTATTTCAAGTGTTGTGATTAACCAAATAAGTAGATGAAAGTTCTTATTCTCCAATAGAGTTTAATTATTAATTATTAATTTTATAACTCGAACGTTTTGACGAATCCTTCTTCTTATTTTATGACTTTAAACGAACAATTTTTGTATATATATTAGAATTTATTTATTTCGTGGAACTCGGAAACGGCTCAAACGATTTGGATCAAATTTTATATTTAGATAAGGTTTTACTTTTTACATTTGTCTATGTAGGTGTATTTCCTGAATAAATGGGATTTAACACTTCAAACAATTTTTTTAATAAATAACTAGTACAACCTTTTTCTATCTGCTATCATGCTAGCATTGCCATATAGCGCCACTTTGGATCCGATTTAATCGATGGCAAAATTGAATGAAAGTTCAAAAATATAAATGATGATAGATAAACTCTAAACCTAATACTGTAATATAGCAAATTATTTCGAATAACTTATTAAACTAAGTGCATTCATGATTCTTTTTTAAATAGCCGATTCATAGGTAGAATTTGAATGAAAAGTATTCTAATGAAATCAATGTGGAATTTGTCTATAAATTTTTTTAACAAAAAACAAACCTGATGAAAAAAAAGATTAAAATGAAATCTTCTATGCATATTTCATTTTATCATGTCAGAACACCATTTCTCGAACGGTCAAGCACCACGTGCTCGTGCAAGTTAAATTATATTTTTATTCATTTTAATCGTTTCATTGAAGGAGTCACTTTAGTATTGCAAACGATCATAAAAACCTTTGTCTCGCATTGATTGTTTAAAAAAGATATATAAAAAAGATTCATATAATCACGTACTCTAAATGACATTTTTCTAGGTTTTATTTGCTTTAGTCATTAACTTATTTTTTCAAAATCGGAGCTTTTGTAAATGCGATGGCAACACTTTATTAAAGACTGATTTTTTGAGATACTCGTGGAGCTAATAAAATTTTTATTTTTCGCCAACGGATTTTTGTTGTCGCCCCAAACCTCATTCCCAAAACAACATCATGTTCTGATATGATAAAACCTTGCCTAGCGAATTTTAGTCTGCAGATAATTAAATTCTTATTCTGAAATTTCTGTTTCGGTACCTGTAACTTACAGAGAGTTTCCAAATTATATTTTTGAAAGTTAGTAGAAATCAGTATTTCTTTTTTCAGATGATAGCATAATCTCGTCTGTTGGTTAATTTAATGCTGGCGTGTTTTTCCTAAAAATTTTTCAATTCCTACTATTAGTTCATACTCTCCCTATATATATCTTGTTCAAATTTTCAATCGTTAATAAAACGCTTTTTATTCATCCAATCAAGTTCAAATACACTTTTAAAAAAAACTTGTAGAGGATGACACTTGATGTTGATATAGTTTTTTTTCAAATAATAATTCATTAATTAAACTAAATTGGTTTTTAATATCTTAAATAGAGTTTCAGCGATTTGTAATGAAAATTGAAATCAACAGGCAGTAGCTTAATTGGTAAAATACAGATTTCAGAATTTTCCATGTCAAGGGGAAGAATGCGAGTACAATTCTTGCGAAAATTAATAATTTCGTGATAAACTATTTACATTATTTATAGTTATTTAATAAATAGTAACTAAAATAAACCTTTTCTTTGTTGACCTAAGTAGGAATTACCTTAATTTTTTTATATTATTTATTTCGTGAGAATTTTAAGGAAATTTTCAGTTTACGAGAATAGATTCGCTGAAATACATCTAATACATTTCGCTGAACAAATTCCAGTGTTTGCACAATTAAAGATATCTTTCCTATTGCATTTGAAAAGATAACTTTTACCAACATTGGAATCTTTCGGAAAAGAAAGAAATATTTTTGTTTGTCGAATTCTTTTAATTTCGAACAACCAACAACAACACAACCAGGCATTCTGTTCGCTGAAAAAATTTACGTCCAACTATAACATTCGATTCTGAAATGAAAATTTTTTTATTGTTATAATGGCGAACCAGTAAAATGCCTCCTGAACAATCAAGCTATCTTTTCAACTCATAATTAAACGAGAAATATTCATCATCAAATAATATTTCCCGCCAAATTTATTTGGAATGCGAAGAGAAAAAGAAAGAAGGGAAAAAACAAAACAAAACATGGACTCCAGACCAAATAGAAGTTTCAAACGATATTATTTATTTTTATTCAATGAAAATTTCTATTAGTCAGCGAAAAAAAAGCAAACGATACTTTAAAGCAGCGGATTAATGTTTGTAATGCCAATAAAATAAATAAAAAGGAAAAAATATTTTCTCTAAAAAATAAAAGTACACAACGTGGTATTTATTAGCACTCGGAACCAATTTGTATTGTAAAAGGTTGAGGATAAAATAATGGATAATTAATAGGATATTTTTCACCGTTTTCTTTCAGATGAAATAAATTATTTTCTTTGATTCAAAACCGTATGAAATATGAGTTTGGAATTTGCACCCAAGTAATGCAATGCATGAAAACACTTCTACGCATCATAGTTGTGGGCCCACCTTCATCATTATCACGAAATTCTACGAAAAAAAAAAACACTTGTTGAAGTTCATAACTACTACTTGAACTGAAGTGAATTACACCCACTAAACGTTTCTGTTGGCAAAAGTTAAATGCCACAGCCCAGATTCCTCCATGTTATTTATTACCCGTTAACATATATGTATAAATGTTACAAGGCAACGCAAGGTACGTGCATAGCATTAAAACAGTAATCTATGACTCATGAAGTCAGTCATTGCCCCATTTAATGAAAGCAGGCAAAATACTCGCGCACGCCACAGCGCGGGAAAGCTGGCTTGCCATTTCAGAGAGATCTGCTTTATGTTTGTTGCGTTGAGACAGGCCTTTTTAGATTTATGTTATTTCATTAAGGAGGTATTTTGCAAGAGTACCAAGATGGATGTATTCGAACCATCTGGTGGATATTTCTTTTTCAATTTCTACTATTAATTCACATTCTCCCTAAATATACTATACATATTGTTCAAATTTTTTAACGTTAATAAAATACTTTTTATTCACCTACTCAAGTTCAAATACATTTTTTATCATCAGAACATGATATTGTTTTGGAAATGATGTTTTTTTGGGATCAACAAATATCCGTAGGTGAAAATTAAAAAAATTTATTATCTGCACGAGCCTCTCAAAAAGTCAGCTTTTAATAACGTGATGCCTTCCTATTTACAAAAGCTCTGATTAAAAACATGAGTTAATGATTACAGATAATAAAACCCAGAAAAATGTCATTTTGAGCGCGTGTTCATATGAAACGAAATAATCAGGAAATGGGATATTTTTTTTTAAACAATAATTGCGAGACAATTTTTTTTTTTACCGTTTGCAAAACTAAAGTGATTCATTCAATGAAACAATTAAAATGAATAAAAATATAATTTAACTCGCATGAGCGCGTGTTGCTTGGCCCTTCAAGAAATCACGTTCTGACATGATACGTTGACATATGCATAATTGATTTTATTTTAATCTTTTTTAAAACTTGTAGAGGATGACACTTGATATCGATACAGTTTTTTCAAACATTAATTTTTTAATTTAATTAATTATTCAGTAATTAAAAAATTAACCAAAAAAAAATTTTTTTTAGTATTTAAATCTTCATTCCCCCTCTGCCAAATTAGTAAGACTTCAGTTTTTTCTTCACGCTAATGAAGTTATGTTTTCGAACGATTTTGTTTATTTTCTTAGTTTTTGATGGATTTAAAACTAAACATTGTCAACTAATCGATTATTTCAAACGATTTTGTTTGTTTTCTAAGTATTTGATGCATTTAAAACTAAACATTGTTAATTAATCAATTTTCCGGATTCAATTTGAAGTACTTTTGAATTAAAGTAAAACAGAATAAAGGAAATGATAAATATATTTTTGATAAATTATATATAATAATTGTAATCATTTGATAAAAAGTAACAGACAAACAAATAAGTAGGAATTGACTTAATTTTCTATTTACATTTGTTGTTTAACTAATATTATTTCCTCTTTTTCCTGTTCGGCCTTACACCTGTTGGGGAAAATTTCAGAACAGGCAGTTTAGAGTTGCCAAAAACAGTTGTAAAGTAACACGAATTCTTATGACACAAAAATATTACGACTACAATATGATTTTATAATGAATTACTAAAACCATTATTATGAATTAAAATATAGTTAATTACTTATTGAAGACATATCAAAAACGTAAATTATTTATGTACTATTCCATTTGAAAGATTTTATAAAATAATAATTTTTATTTAAAAATTGTATTATTTAAATATAATAATTATATTATTTTATTCATATTATGTTTATTCAAATTTCATTTATTCATATTATATTCATATTATTATATAAACATATCTTATTACTATTATAATTGTTTAAACTTTACTATTTTTCAATAATTTGTCATAGTAATTAAACCTTTTTGTGTAAGAAAAATTATTAACTATTAATTATCTTTCATTTTTCGGGAATATTGTTGCTGTAATCATTTTCTTTTTAACATAAATACTTAAATAAATAAAAGCACAGTTTAAAAGTTTTGAATTAAAAAAAATGTACTGCAGTAAACCTTTGAACATAGCGACTGAAATAATAAACTGTTGAAATGTTATTTTAAATTAACTAGTTATTAAAAGAAATAACCAAATATTTAGCATTGCCTTGGGTGACAAAAATGTCTAAATTCCGCCAAAACTGCTTTCCTAGTTATACTGTGACCGTATCTTGGCGTCCTTTTGGTAAAAATATGGTCGAATTAAAGTGAATTCTGTAGTTCCGCTGTTTTTCTTTTTTAACACCCGATTCTACAGAACTAAGTCGTATAAACATGGAATGTTGTGTCTAACTGCTATGCCCATTAACTCTGTAGTGGACATTTTTTACCAGAATTTTGGGAATTAATTTTTTAAAAATTTCCAGAAATATTTTATAATATTGTCTTAAAATTCAAACCTTCTCTGTTGTTTCATTAAATGTTTAATCACGTGATGTTCTTACATTGTTGATAGATTAAGAAAAAAGATTTATATTTAATACCTGTGCAGTATACAAAACGATTTAAAGAAGAAATTAGTTTGCAATATCGTCAAAATTAAAGGATGTATGAATTTAATTTTCATACATTTTTAAAAGCGCTATAATGTCATGGATTTGTTTCCATTCAGAAAGTTAATGTGCAGAATGGGCAGAAAATATTTAAAACAATTAAAATAACACAGTTTTAATGTAAGACAATTCACAGACACATATAGCTATATATAAAGAATGTAATGGAAATTAAATATAATCAACAGGCAGTACCCGCACGGCGTTGCCCGTGGCATAGCATCAAAGAAGTTAAATTAGCTTTAAACTTAAGTCTAGCCTCCACCCGATACGACAAGGGAAATAATAAATATATTTAGAAATTATCAAAAACATATACAAAACAATTTTTTTATAGATCACATTCAGAATATTTAGACTGTTACAGAGGTAAAAGTATAATATGTCCGTAGGCAAAACACAAGCGATCATTTCGAGGTTGAATTTACTTTTTTTTCGTTATAATGAGATTTGAATCGCTGTTTAAAATCAAACGGAAGCAAAGAAATGTATCGCAAATGCATACCACAAATCTGGCTATTTGCAAAAGTGCAATTTGAGGTTTTCACGCATGCGCGGATAAATTAAAATCGCAATTATAAAACCCTCTTTTTATTTTGATACGATTTTAATGTTCCAAAGCCTTTCCCGATATATGCTCTACAAAATGTCTCCAATATCCGTTGACTATTTCCCGAGCTTTTGTGGTTCCAACATACAGACGCTTTCGGCGACTTCATTATTACACTATGTATAGATATTCAGGCGAACCAGCTGGTCGTCAAAGGCGGCTAATTAAAGATTTCAAATCGTCATTTACTTACCTCAGTCATTTTAGTTATTTCCAAAGGAGCCGCTACTTCATTGTTTGGTGTGGCATTTAAGGAACTTTCCATTGCCTGTGAGCCAAAAATGAAATTAATAATTAATAACTAAAAAAAACTTTTAAAATTGAATTTATGAAATAGTTTTCTGCTTAAAATTTAGTTCATAAATAAAAAAAATCCAGAATTGAACGTTGTTTGAACTTATCACCCAAAATTTATCTTGGTTTTACTGTCATGTTTCGCTTTACAACGGAAAGAAGGGTGCAGTAGCTTCTGAGGGTACGTCATAGGACAGACTCTCCGACCCGCCACAAAAGCACACGGATTAAACTTAGGAACTGAATGACCGGATCGCCGCAACAGCAATTTGTGGGAGTCCTAATGGCTATCACCGGGCCCTGTCCAACCCTCCCCGAAGGAAGTACGTCCCATCATTGATGGGAGGAGTCTAACCCCCACCTATTTGTGTACCCATCTGTTTGGCGAGATCCAACCACCATGCCGGAAGCATCTCATCCCCAATTACAAGGTGCCCACCCGGGGGGTAACTTCTGAGGGTATGGACCCCTGAGCACCCTAGGGCAGATGTCTGATTTTTAGCTCACATACGTCACAAACCCTTTTTACAGGGTGAACTTCATTCAAGCATTTCATTCATTCATCCTCAGATAGTAATTTAGATCTGAAATAGAGAATGATCACCTCTGACCCTAGTACCCTCAGTAGTATTACTTTCGACTAGAAGGACTTTGTGACCACGACAGATTTAACATGCCCCAGCCCCCACACACCTGGAGTGTCTTCGGCTGGATTGTTCGAATTCACAGGCTAAGGGATACGAATCCTACTCCCTACCAACCAGGCTATTCAGGTCACAAATTTATCTTTAGATTGTATTTTTATTACTCTCTTATGCCGACGTCTTTGCACAGAGGTGATTTCGGCTTCTCGGATTTTAGTCCCGGTTAAGGCATGCTTGTTCTTCTGTGTACTATTTGTGAAGTGTATGAATACTCCCCACATGTAAAAAGGATTTGTGCAATCGATTGTAATGAGTGTGTAGCTAAGACATCCTCTTGGCTCTAGTTGGAGCTACATCAAAACAAGAGACGCTCGTTCGGCTTAAAATCACTGATGGTCGCCAGGGCGCTTGTGCATGGCAAGCTTTCTAAAAATAGTATTTTATAATCGATATCTCATTTACTTTATCTAGAGTAAGAATTATCAAATCCTTTTTTAGATTTATGTTTCCGATGATTAAATGATCTAAGGACTCTGAAGGACATGATGTCTAAATTTGTCAGTTTTTTGCCAACTGTTTGAAAGTTTGTAGAGGAGGAAGTGGTCAGTATTTGACCGCTTTGGGGCCAATTATCTCGAAGAGAATATCAGTTTGACAGATTCGGTCAATGTAAGGATGGACATTGGCACAGTCCACAGTCGGCCACAGCAAATCCTATCGATACCGCTACGTTCAGTGGTGAAGGGGTAGTCGGCTGTACACAAGAAGAAGAAGGTCAGACGTCATGCCAAATTTCTAAGAACAACCTTTACAAGACATTAACCTTCTCCCAGGATTTAAAATTCTTGCTGTTAGGAAAATGGGGTTTGTTACCAAGAGCAGTGATTATGTTACTAAATCATGTTGATCATGTATTTGTTACCAAAGTTTTGGGCTACAGTGTCGGATATAAAACTGATTAAAATCTCAACCCTACTTTAAAAGTTTTTGCTGTCTCTTTATTTATTTTACGATTTTGCATAGGCTTCCATTTTCGTGATAAATTAACTTTATTGAATATGCTTTATAAATTTTTTGTATTTTTTAAATAACTTTTCTTTTAATTTTATTATGATAACGTGCACTTACTTTTTCCATGAGTTTGATTTCACGCTGCCTTTCTTCTTCTAGCTGAGCTTTGGTCGCTTGGATGATTTCCTTTTGCTCATTCTGCTCCTCAGCCACGGTAGTCTCGGGATTCTCTTCTATGTACTGCCTGTAAAAAGGTGTAATCTCAATTAAACTGCCTGTAAAAAGTCTATTGAATAAACATTTATATGAAATAAGCCCCTTGTGTAACAATGAGCTTAAATTATTGCTTTCGTGTTCCGCTTTACAACGGAAGGAGGAGAGCAGTAGCTTTTGAGGATATGGACCCCGGAGAACTCGAGGGAAAAACTCTGACTTCTAGCTCACATACGTCACAAACCCTTTTTACGGGGAAGATTTCATTAATGCATTTCATTCTTTCATCTACAGATCGTAATTTAGATCTGGAACGGAGAACGATCACCTCTGCCCCTGTATCTCCATCCTTTTATTTTGTTCTTTATATTTTTGTCATTTTTTCCAAAACTTATTATTTTTTTACAATAATTTACTATTTCATCCATAGACAAATGCATTTTACTTTCAGAATTACAAAATTTCTAGTTGAGGTTAAGATTTAAAACAGATTTCTTACGAACATCAACAACAGCAAAATAATATTAAAAAAATAGAAAAAAATGACATCTTCGATAATAAATTTCAAGTTATCATAAGAGAACGATATTAATTTTTAAATCATTATTTATCTTAATTAATTTAAGTCATTAATCCGTTTAAACCGGTTTGAAAGAATCACGAGACTTCTCTATCGGTCTCTCTCTCTCTCTTGTATATATACTTAAAATGATATATTTTTTAGGCTTTCATTTTCAGTTTTTCTAGCTGGCAAAACAAAGTGTTGGAGTTTCTTGAACGGCCAAGCACCACTTGTCCGTGCATGTTAAATTATATTTTTATTCATTTTGATTGTTTCATCGAATGAGTCACTTTAGTATTGTAAACGATCCAAAAAAACTTTGTCTAGCATTTATTGTTTAAACAAAACATCACATTCCTTACTTATTTCATTTCATATAATCGCGTGCTCAAAATAAGATTTTTCTAGGTTTTATTGGCTGTAGTAATTCACTTATTTTTTTAAAATCAGAGCTTTTGTAATGGTGATGACATCACGTTATTAAAAGCCGATTTTTTTAGAGGCTCGTACAGATAATAAAATTTCATTTTTTTGGCAACGGTTTTTCTTATTTTTCGCCTACGGATTTTTGTTGACGCCTATTCCCAAAATAACATCATTCTTACGTTATAAAAAGAATAAAATATAACAGTAAGAAATCAAAATGAAATCTGCGATCGCGAATTTTAAGTTATCATTGAGAACATTGTTATTTTTTAAGTCCTTATTTGTCTTCATTAATTTAAGCCATTAATCATCTTAAACTAATTTGAAACAATTGCAAGTTTTCTTTATCGGTCTCTATCCCTCTATGATATAATACAGGTATAACCCTCTATAATACAGGCATATGTATGTAAGGATTTTTTTAAACCTTCATTTTCAATTTTTCTATCTGTTTGGAGCTAGACTGATTTTGAGATGAAATAACAGTATGCTGTCATAGTTCTTTGTCAGCCTTTTAAAAATGCACCTGCTGTCAAAGAAGTGTACGTAATAAAAGAAGAAATACTGGTAAAAGCAGGTCAAACTTTTTAAAACGCATCTGCTTTCAAAGAAGAAAGATATAATAATAATACAATACTGGTAAAAACAGGTATACAATTTTTCAACCGACCGGCCCATAATCCTTCTTTTTATACTGCAAATTTCGAAGACACCAAAACCTATTAACCAAAACAACATCATGTTCTTACATGATAATAAAAAATTATTTTAAGCAATTGGAAAAATTGTGCTATCATGGATTTGGCTATCATTTTTACAAGAATTTACTCTGCCATACACACACACGCAGAGAGAGAGAGGAGAGAAAGAGAGAGAGAGAGAGAGATTCATTTTACTAAAAGAATTTTAATTATTAAATGCTAAGGATGAAAATAGATAGTTATGGTTAAAGTTATTATAAAGATAGGTAAAACAGTTTTAAGTTTTTTCCTAGTTCTTTTCCAGTACAATATTATTTCCAGCTGATAATTGAATTCACAAGAGTTATCTTTTTCGTAAATGAAAACTTTTTATTATTCGTTACGATTCAAACGCCAAACGAGAAAATAATTTCTTCCAACTCAATGGATTTCAAAGGTAAACTAAAGTGCTTGAAAAGCAGGTGTCACATTATTTTGATTTTCTGTAACAGCTGCACATTCTTATTATTTTTATTCCATCGATTATTATCGTGGGCGCAGTTAAAATGTATTTGTAGAGGAAATGGCGACGGCATACTGTTATTTTAATTGAAAACTTATCGCTCTCGTTTTTGTGCGCGAGTTATGTTTGATGTTGCTATGGTAACGGTTCTTGTTTCTTTTCAGGAAATTGAGAAAATAATAATTCTGCTTGAACTATGGCGATGATTCTTGTTGCGAAATATAAAATAACTGAATGTGAGCATCCAATAAATGAATGTCATTTGATTTTGATATGATAATATTAATAGTCTGTATAGTGATGAAATACGTGATGAAATACGAATGTTGAAGAAAACATTCACAAACAGTATACGTGCTAAAATGTTGAACTTTTAGCTACCGAATTTGCAAGTATTTTATACTTTGATTAATAAATGCTCAATAAGAATGGCTTTTTCGAGATGTTATATAGATTTTTAATTAAAATTTAATCGAACTTTAATGTTTTGCTCGGAATATATTATTGTACAAAAACCATTTTTACACTATTTAAAAATTTTAAGAAATAAAGATTAAAATGAAATTTGCTGTGCACATTTCAATGTATCATGCCAGAACATCATTTCTTGAACGGCCAAGCACCACGTGCTCGGGCGATTTAAATTATATTTTTATTCCTTTTAATCGTTTCATTGAATCAGTCGCTTTAGTATTTCAAAGGATCCAAAAAACTTTGTCTCGCATTTATTGTTAAAAAAATATTGCATTTCCTATTTATTTCATTTCATATAATCACGTGCTCAATGTGACATTTCTCTAGGTTTTATTTGCTGTGGTAATTAAATTATTTTTTATCAGAGATTTTGTAAATGAAATGACAACGTATTATTAAAAGTTGATTTTTTGAGATGCTCGTGCAAATAATTTTTTTTTTAATTTTTCGTCTACGGATTTTTGTTGATGCCACAAACCTCATTCACAAAACATCATGTTCTGACACGATAAAAACATTCATAAACAATATACGGGATGAAATGTTGAAGTTTTAGCGACCGAATTTGCAAGTATTTTATTTTTTGATTAATAAACGCTCAATAAGAATGGGGTTTTCAATATGCTATACAGATTTTTAAATAAAAATCAATCGAACTTTAATGTTTTGCCCGCATTGTATTATTGTACAAAAACCATTTTTCACTATTTTTTTTTAAAAACGCCTTTAATCAACACTAATTTTTTTGTGTCGTCTTGACACAAAGATAGCGCGTCTTCCTTGTGATCTGGACGTTCCGGGTTAGAATCCCTGTCAGGTCATGGTTGTTCTTCTGTGTTCTGTCTGTGAGGTGTGTGAGGTGCCCCCTGTAAAAAGGGGCTGTTCAAGGGAATGTGATAAGTGTGTCTCGTCTTCATAAGAGCTAGAAGTCAGACTTCTTCCCTCGTGTGCTCAGGGGCCATATCCTCGGAAGCTATTGCACCCCTCCTTCCGTAGTAAAGCGGACACGTCATCATCAATTGTTTCAGTATGAATTTTTTTTCTCTAATTGTAATAAATTTTTCAAATATTATTTCTGTTTTCTGATAACACATGCTTTTCATTGCTTTTTATAACAGTCATAACAATCACTATAATAATGTAATGTATTTGTGTGATATATGTACATGTGCATGTTATCGCTGGTGTATGATTAAAAATAAATTTAAAAAATCGAGAGTGGTCTTCACAAAATTTTCTTGCGTACTCTCTGATAAATTTGTCGCGGCTGAGAACTCTTTGCACAATATTGGTGTAAATACTAACTTTTGTGGCGTATATAGCATTTTTACTGAATCTGTCGTGTCATGATTGGCAAGTTTTTTGGCGATTAACAGCTGACATGCGGTTTTTAGCCTTCGAAAATCGAATTTTCTCAACCGATGAAAACAAAGATTTGACACAAAACTGTACTTGTCAGTCACAAAATCCTGTAAATAATTTGATGTATTTAAGTCATTGAGTTTTTGAATTATCACGTTTACATGTTCTGAAAATACTGATCGACAGATAGCCAACCTTTTGTTCACTTTGGCTGAAACTTGGCACATGGATACTTAATAGATGGAAAATATGTATTCCGAACCTTGCTCATATAGTTGATGATGATGATGACGTGGTTTGCTTTGCCACGGAAGGAGGGGTGCAGTAGCTTCTGAGGGTATGGATCCCTGAGCACCAGATGGCAGAAGCCTGACTTATAGCTCATATGAAGATGACACACTTATCACGTTCACTTGCACAGACACTTTTTACAGGGGGGCATTCACGCATCTCACAGATAGAGCACCGAAGAACAACTCTGCCCTGACAGGGACTCTAACCCGGAACGTCCAGATCTCGAGGAAGACGCTCTACCTCTGTACCAGGACACCAGCTGCGGATATAGTTCCTTTCATTTTATACTTATCATGTTAGCTTTTATTCAAACAAGTGGGCAAACAGTCTTCCTTAGAACTGAGTTTACTCAAAATTCAATAGCCATCTGCAATTTTTTATTTTCTTTCTATGCTATATTCAAATAGACGGACAGACGGTCTTCCTCAGAACAGGGTTTACTCAAAATTCGATAGCCATCTGCAATTTTATATTCTCTTTCCTTCTTATATTCAAATAGGTGGACAGACGGTCTTCCTCAGAACAGAGTTTACTCAGAATTCGATAGCCATCTGCAATTTTATATTCTCTTTCCTTCTTATATTCAAATAGGTGGACAGACGGTCTTCCTTAGAACAGAGTTTACTCAAAGATCGAAATCCATCTGCAATTTTATATTCTCTTTCCATCCTATATTCAAATAGGTGGACAGACGGTCTTCCTCAGAACAGAGTTTACTCAAAGACCGATATCCATCTGCAATTTTAAATTCTCTTTCCTTCTTATATTCAAATAGACGGACAGACAGTCTTCCTCAGAAATCAGTTTATTCAAAATTCGATATCCATCTGCAATTTTAAATTCTCTTTCCATCCTATATTCAAATAGGTGGACAGACGGTCTTCCTCAGAACAGAGTTTAAACAAAGACCGATATCCATCTGCAATTTTAAATTCTCTTTCCATCCTATATTCAAATAGGTGGACAGACGGTCTTCCTCAGAACAGAGTTTACTCAAAGACCGATATCCATCTGCAATTTTAAATTCTCTTTAGATCCTATATTCAAATAGGTGGACAGACTGGCTTCCTCAGAACAGAGTTTACTCAAAGACCGATATCCATCTGCAATTTTTTATTTCCTTTCCATCCTATATTCAAAAAGGCGGGCAGACGGTCTTCCTCAGAACAGAGTTTACTCAAATTCTCTTTCCTTCTTATATTCAATTAGACGGACAGACAGTCTTCCTCAGAAATCAGTTTATTCAAAATTCGATATCCATCTGCAATTTTAAATTCTCTTTCCATCCTATATTCAAATAGGTGGACAGACGGTTTTCCTCAGAACAGAGTTTACTCAAAGACCGATATCCATCTGCAATTTTAAATTCTCTTTCCATCCTATATTCATATAGGTGGACAGACGGTCTTCCTCAGAACAGAGTTTACTCAAAGACCGATATCCATCTGCAATTTTAAATTCTCTTTAGATCCTATATTCAAATAGGTGGACAGACGGTCTTCCTCAGAACAGAGTTTACTCAAAGAGCGATATCCATCTGCAATTTTAAATTCTCTTTCCATCCTATATTCAAATAGGTGGACAAACGGGCTTCCTCAGAACAGAGTTTACTCAAAATTCGATATCCATCTGCAATTTTTTATTTCCTTTCCATCCTATATTCAAAAGGGCGGACAGACGGTCTTCCTCAGAACAGAGTTTACTCAAATTCTCTTTCCTTCTTATATTCAAATAGGTGGACAGACGGTCTTTCTCAGAACAGAGTTTACTCAAAGACCGATATCCATCTGCAATTTTAAATTCCCTTTCCATCCTATATTCAAATAGGTGGACAGACGGTCTTCCTCAGAACAGAGTTTACTCAAAATTTGATATCTATCTGCAATTTTATATTCTAATTCAATTCTATATTCAAATAGGAGGACAGAAAGTCTTCTTTAGAGCAATGTTTACTCATAATTCGATATCCATCTGCAATTTTATATTCTAACTCAATTATATATTCAAATAGGCGGACAGAAAGTCTTCTTCACAGCAGAGTTTACTCAAAATTCGATAGCCATCTACATTATTAGTTTAAACTATATAAAAATATCTAGCTCAAAGACGTTTTTGAATTACTTTTATAGTAGACTGACAAGACATTTTTCGAATACAGAAATGTCTTAAAAATGGAGATTCGTCAAAATCTGAAGTTCAAATGTTTTGGCTACAACTGTAATTCTTCTATACGAGAAATTTAAAAATAAAATAAAGAGAAACGAATCAAAGCTAAAACATCACGATATGAGACTTTTTACTGAAGATATGTTTTTTTATATTTCTTTTCATAGTAAATTTTAAAAAAGGAGTTAGAAAATTAGTATTTCTAAGGCTTTAACACAGAGAAAAAGATCATATCCTTCTCTGTGGGCTTTAAGTTCCCCGTTTTGAATGCTTTAATCTAAAACAAAAATTATTCCACACAATTGTTGATGCATGAGACGAGCCCTTTTCCCACCCTGTTAAATGTTTAATGATACTCTATCTCGAGTCGTTTTCCTTGTTATGACTATCTCAAAGCGTTCGAAAGCTTCGATCTACATAGAGAAACCCTTTAAAGTGCGTTGTCAGCATTATCGATTTTATTTTGCTTTCTTTCAAATCACGAATCTTTCTGAAAGTAAAATTATCTGACTTTTTGTCTGGAGAATTTGAGGTTAGACAAAGTGCGGAAAAAATATTTAGTTAATTAATAAATAAATAAAATCTAAAGCTAAGGAAATAAAAATAATTTTCTTTTGAACAATTTTAATGAATCAAAATGTGATAAAAATATCTGATATGTTTAGCTTTTTTTAAATTTACATATCAATATTTTAGTATCTCGTTTAAGTAGTATAGAAAAAGTATGGTAATTATCAAAAACTTTCAACTCTTAGAAAATAAAGACAATTTTTTTAAAATAAATTTTAATCAATCGAAACTTATATTATTAAAGTTTTATATATATTATTATATAAAATTATAATAATATATACTAAAAATATACGCATAATAAAAAAAGTTAAACATATATAATATGTTTAGCCTTTTTCCATTATGTATAAATATTTTAATTTCTCGTATAAGAAGTCTAGAGAAAGTATGGCAACTGTCTAAAATTCAAACTCTTAAGTAATAAAAATAATTTTCGTTTGAACAATTTTAATGAATCAAAATGAGATAAAAAATATCTAATATGTTTAGCTTTTTTTATTATGTATATATTTTTAGTATATATTATTATAGCTTTATATCATTTAGTATGCATATATTTTAGTTTTTTTTATGTAAGTAGTATAGAGAAAGAATGGTATTTGTCAAAAACTTCCAAACTCACAATTTTGGCAAATTTCCACATTTAGACCTCGTTTCCATGAGTTCGAACAATATATTATGTGGAAAATGCTGATCCGTCTATCTGTCTCTGTCTGACAAAGATAACTCAAACGTTTTGATCTAGCCGATTGAAATTTGGTATATAGTCTTTATACAAAATTTACAAATTTCTATATCATTTAAAGTAAACTCAGGTCCAGAATCTACCTGGACATTAGTTCACACGATAACTACAAAACGAAGAGAACTAGATTGTTAAGATTCAGTACATGGATTTATTATTCAGGATTTATTATCTTCTAGCCGCCTTTGGCAACCAGCCGGTTCGCCAGTATTGATGTTAGCATAAAGGTTCAATTAATTTTTTTATATAACTTGGTCACATAATAGATTTTTCGGCAAAATATTTTTAAGCTTCAAATTTCGATAGTCATATAATTCACTTATACTATTATGTAGGCCTTAAGCAGTCCTATCTTTGAAGTCCGCATCTCTCTCTGATTTTCTATCAGTGCGCGTAAAATTTAGTTTTAAATTAAAGTGGACATGATGGAAGTGCACTTAATATAAAGACCTCTTTACTCAATCTAAGCATGTCTTTAAATAAAACTAAGAACTGAAAGCAGAGTAGTCCGACATTGAAGTTTTATGTTCACTACAGAAATTGAAACATTATAATTTTTTTATAATTTATAATATCTCAAGGAATTATTCAGCAAACATTTCACAGATTAAATGAAACATTCATTTTTTTAATTTTATTCATAGATGCATATAAATGCTCTCAATAATAACATTTTTTTTGGTTTATGTATTTCAAAAAATTAGGGTTTAATTTCCTTTTGTCTTATAGATTCATATTCTGTAAAATATACTTTATATTTCAACTTCCAATTAAATAAACAAACGTTTCTATCTTCTGCTATCAAATCTGGCCGATTTATTCAGTTTTGCTTATTGCAAGATTAGAACAACCAACGTTTTCATAATCTAGGCCAATCACTCTTGAGAAACTCTTATTGGCTTCTTTGTTATTATCGAATTGTGAAATTGAAATTTTCATAAATCGATCACCTTTAATGACTGACTTAGTTGAATTGGAGTGCCATTTTTTTTAAGGTTTTAGTGTCTCAAGAATATTTCGTTAAATATGATTCATAGGGCAGATGATACATGTAAAAATTTAAAAGTCGTAATTCATCAGCACTTTTTTACTTCAATTTACTAAGAATATAATTATATATTTCACTTAGACAATTTGTTAAGAAATGTATGTCTGTTACAAAAAGTTTACAAATCAGCTATTGGGCTCCGATTTTAGAAGATATCTTGCAGATATTAAGCCCTATTTGCTTTAAATAAATGAATGAGTAATATATGTATTGTAAAATATCATAGAAAACGTTTTCTTGCATTTACTTTTCAAAAATATAATATTTCATATTTGTTTCTTTTTATGCAGATACGAGCTGAAAGTTACATTTTTATATGTTTCATTTGGAATGATAGTTGCTTTAATTTTTATCATGTCAGAACATGATATGTTTGGGTTAAACGATTTTGATGTCCGTTTTTTGGCCGAGATAGCCTGGTTGGTAGAGCGTTGGACTCGTACTCCTTAGGTTACCAGTTCAAAACTCACATGCCAAAAGATTCCCCGAGTGTGTGATGGCAGGCACTCGTTAAATCTGTTCGTGGTCGCAAAGTTCTCCATGTCTCCACTGGGGGTACTGGGTCAGATGGGATCGTTCTCTGTTCCAGGTCTAAATTGCAATCTTAGATGTATGAGTAATTTTACATGAATGCAGAGACGTGTGAGTAGCTAAGTCGTACTCTTGACCCTAGATGGCGCTACTTGTAAAACAAAGAGACGTATTTCTTAGGCTTTAATCTTCTGCTGATCATATCAACGGGGGCTTGTCCAATGCAAGTGCCATTAGTCAGAATAACACACACAACTAATTTTGCAATTTCCCATTACGTGTAACTAGATTGTTAAGCGAGGTTTGAATTTAATTAACGTGTTGTGGTGATTCCTATATAAGCCAATTAATATCCTTCAAGCTGACGGCTCCCTTTTGCTTGATAGATATGATACTCGGGTACTAACCATAAGATTGGGAGTTCGGGCCTAGCTCTATCCGCTACATCTACAAATGGTAACCCGGCGACCGACCTTGGATAAACGCAACCTTCGCGCGTAACTTCGTTCAACTGTCGTGGCGCCCTCTATCGGCGACTCAAAGCTCTAGACGCGCATTAAATATGACAGTTATTAACATCACCACCAACACTTCACATAAGTACCGTTCGCTAAACTCATTGGGGGGATACTCTGTGGTGATTTCTATATAAGCCAATTAATATCCTTCAGGCTGAAGGGTCCCTTTTGCTTGATCGGTATGATACTCGGCTACTAACCATAAGATTGAGAATTCGGGCCATCCGCTATTCTCTCTAAAGTGTAAATATCTATACTTTTTCTCGTTTCATCAATAAATTTTCTTACTTGACAACAATTTCCATAATCTTCTTCTCTTCGGTGGAAGGTTCATAATCCTCTCCAGGTAGGAACGATTCCGGAAGTAATCCGTACTGGTGAGCGAGCAAGTCCAGAGCTTGTAATTGAAGTTCGAGATTCTTCTGTGTCATCATTCGCTTGAAGATTTCATAATCGTTTGCGGCCCACAGCTGTTCGAAAAGACTCTGAAAAAAACGACAAAATATAAAACGACGAAAAAGTTCAAAAGACATTATTTGACATTTACAAATGTGACTAAATAAACCGTTTTCATAAAACAAATTGTGTTGTTGTTACTAATGGCACTTGCCATGGACAAGCACCTCGCAGATGCAGCAGCAGATTTAACCCTTTAACCGGTTTGCCCGTACGCCGTACATGCATCGATTTATCGAATTTTGATAGTTGTAAACAAAAAATAAATCATTCATACCAATTATAATTCAATATTAAAATGACTTCGAATACGTAGATAAGCCAAGTATTTCATAGATTTCCATTTGAATCAAAATAAGAAAATATTCCCAAAATAGAAGGTGTCATCTTATTAGATAGTAAGGAAAATAAACCGGTTAAGGGGTTAAGCCGAAAGGAGCATCTCTTGTTTTTTGAAGTAGCGCCAACTTGGGCTAAGATAACGACTTAGCTACACACTCACCACATTTGCTTGCACAGCCCTTTTATACAGGGGGCGCAGTCACACATCTCACAGATAGCACACAGAAGAACAACCATGCCTGATTCGGGACTCGAACCCGGTACTCCGAGGGAGACGCGATACCTCTGTGCCAGAAAGCCGGCATTAATCGCTTACTGGTATATCATAACTTTTCCTGTTTATCGGGAATCGCAGATAAAATGAATGAACGAATCGAAACTACATAGGACTCTAAAAGGCATGGGAAGATAAATTCCGCAAAAAAATGTACCAAGAGTTACAGCTGGGGCAAATTCTGGCACCGAGGGAATACAATGATGAATGAATTCATGAAACTCACAGAAAATCTTTTATTCATCAATATTATTGCACGGTTAATAATATTGATGAATATTACGGTTGCACGGTTAATCTGTCATAGCTAAATGCACTTCCGCTGGTGTGGAGAGGGGGAGGGATGATCGTCTCAGGTGTCGTCCATCCTCATCATCTGACCATGGCTCAAAATTACGAGGTTCGTCCTCGAATAGCCCTAGTGTTGCTTTAAAAAGGAACGTTAATATAACTAAATTAAATTTAAATCGTGATTTTCTCCCATTTTTAAAAGTTAAAGAAGTATTCTGTTTTGCCATTATTTAAGCCCTTTAAATTCTCACGAAAGTACAATCAAAAACTCAATTTTAAAATGAATCAGAGAAATATTTACTGAATAATTCTTCGAGATAATGCATCAATTATATTAAAAAAACTTAAATGGTACTTATAAGAATGATATGGTGAAGGAATTGATTTAGTTGAAGGAATTGATTAGCCTAATCATATTTCTGAAGTAACATGTTTGGTTTCAGCAAAATTTTTTTTGTATTTTTTGAAGCTTTATCATTTTTGATTTACAGAAAGTTGAGTTATGAAGCACAAAGAACAGAATATCGGAAGGCTTTTATATTAGTATAAGTTACATGACTATTAAATTATGAAACTTAAAAAATGATTTACTCAAGAAACTATTAACTGTTATAAACCTGTAATTTTACCTCACAACACACATAGTATCATCATAAGAAAGACTGTTTTACGATCAGTTCTGATGTGTGCTGAGCGGGTGTACGACAGTGATCTATGAGCTTGGCGATAAACTTCGTGACCATTTGACGACTTGGCGACGAATCTGGTGATTTTAGTGACAAAATGGATATTGCTGGAAACTTCGAGAATATTAATGATTCATCCAATAGAAATTGAGACGCACCCTGATTGATCTAAAGGTTCTTGGCAAGCCTCCTGGGAACTAGAAAAGGCCAGAAGTCACAAGCTGCATTGATTGATTGGAATTTTTTTAGCACAAGAGCCATATTTGGCCGTGCTGCGCCAAGCCTATAGTAGATAAACAAGTTCACGGTATAAGAAGTCCGAAGCTGGAGGTGAATTGAATTGAACCTGAAGCGGAGTTGCAGTAGAAGATAAGTAGCAAGTCATCAAGAGGGTAGCATAGGAAAGACGGAGTGCCAACGTTGTGTGGAGCTCAGGCGACTATTGTGTGCCGAGTTTCGTTGTCTACTGCTGAAGCAGCATCAAGTAGTGTTTGGAGTATCCAGTCGTGTTGTAGTGAGTCCTCAGCTAAAGCGAAGAGACAGTGAGAACTTCAGCCGTTTGGAAAGACCATAGAGCTAAACTCCGAGGATTTCCTATCTTTTTGGATGCTGTCTGGTCGCTTTGTGTGTTTTGGTCGATTTCTATTTATGAGCTACCGTCTGTTGAAGTGTTCTTCTGAGTGTTCGTCTCGGCTGTACATATTCGTCATCTTTGTGCCAAATAAACGTTTTTTCCCCTACTCACTACCAGCGAACATGGTGATTTTCGTAACAATACAATGCTTATCTGAACTTACCATGAACATTGTTCAAAGCGAATCAATTTATCACCAAAGATAGCTAATATTATATGATATTAAAATATTAAAAATATAATCCAAACATCATTTTACTGTTACATAATTATACTCCAAGGATTTCTATAGATGTGGAATTGAGATACTGTTTCGTAAATAGTAAGTACAGTAAATAGGTTAATGTTACTATGGAGGGTGCAATGATAGTTTGTGTTTGAGTTACTTGTATACTGGTGATGGAGCAAACCCCTCTCCCCCGAGTAGAAAAGGTTGTGTTGTTACCGATGATAACCTTTAGTTATCTACAGTTGTGGAGTTAATAATATGACGTGTTTCTAATGAATGTCCATTTTATGTCGTAAACAATGAATATCCAATTTATGTATGTTTATGTTATTATGTACCAAATTAGACCGGTTAATCATAGTGGCATTTTTAATAGTTATTAAAATGAAAGGAATATTTCTGTCAAAGAAGAAACAGGCAGCTGCCCAGAGTCATTAACTGAAAGGGTTCCACAAAAAGGTCAATTAAAAAAAATTCTTTTTCCATTTACCATGGCATAAAAAGTTTTCTTTGGTATACAAATTTTAGGATTGATCAATTTTATGCTAATATTTATTCTTATTTAAGTATAATTGGTCGATTTCTTATAAATTAAATTTCGTTAACTGAGAATATATACAAAATTGAGTATTGTTTCAATAATAGAAATAAAAAAATGGATTCGTAGTAGTCTGGATTCATAGATTTAAAAAAAAACATATACATATTCATAATGTTAATAAAATAAAAAAAATTACCAAAATTAAATCATTATCCTTGTTGAATATGTGCTAAAACATGAAACTAAACTGACAATTTCATTAAAGTTTAATAATATGAATGGATATGCCTAATAACACATACTGGCTAGGGCCACAAAATGTCTAAACGCATCACGAACAAAATATCAAATGGAAATTACTTTAAATGGTTGCTATAATGTCATTACACTACATACTTAAAAATCTTATATTTTTTCCGATACTGTACATCGTTTTTGGAAAAACAAAAAAGTTTCAATCCCTTTGCCACCAAACCAAGTTCAAAAATATTAGAGCTCCTTTTATCATGTCAGATTATGATGTTGTTTTTGGGATAAGGTTTTTGGCGTCAACAAAAATCAGAAGGCAAAGAATAAATTTTTTTAAACTGCACGAGTATCTCAAAAAATCAGCTTTTAATAATGTACTGCCATTGCATTTACAAAAGCTTTGATTTTAAAAGAATAAGTCAATAACTAAAGCAAATAAAAACCGAGAAAAAATATCATTAAGAACACGCGATTACATGAAATGAAATAAATAGGAAATGCGATATTTTTTTAAGCAATAAAAGCGAGACAAAGTTGTCTTTTGGGATCGTTTGCAATACTAAAGTGGCTCATTCAATGATAGAAATAAAATGAATGAAAGTATGATTTAACTCGCACGAACACGTGGTGCTTGGCCTTTCATGAAATGATGTTCTGGCATGATACATTGAATTATGCATAGCAGATTTCATTTTAATGAAAATTAAAGTTTGCGTAATAAATGCATATCCCTCACCTTCCTGAATTGCGAATGAATATTTTTTTCAGTCTCGCTGCAAGCTTTTTGAAAATCTTCCGGACTAATACCCAGGTCTTCCATATGGCTGCTCAACATCGTGTCCACCTATGGAACAAAAGAAGTGATTAGATTAGCTGAAGGGAGAATTAAGTGATTAGGGTTAGTCACAATAATAATTTAAACTAGCAAAACAATTTAGAATAGTAAGGGAATGATATAAATAATAATTTAGAATGATCAGGGAGTTATGGAAATCTTAATTTAAATTAGCATAATAATTTAGAATGATAAAGGAGTTTTGGAAATAATAATTTAAAAGAATTAGGGAGAAATAGAAATAATAATTTAAATTAGCATAATAATTTAGAATGATCAGAGAACAATGGAAATAATATTTGAAATCAGCATAATAATTTACAATAATCAGGGAGTAATGGAAATAAAAATTTAAAACAGCATGATAGTTTAGAATGATCAGGGAGTAATGGAAAGAGTAATTTAAATCAGCATAATAATTTAGAATGATCAGAGAGAAATGGAAATAGTAATTTAAATCAGCATAACAATTTAGAAGAATTGGGGAATAATGGAAATAATAATTTAAATCAGCATAACAATTTAGAAGAATTGGGGAATAATAGAAATAATAATTTAAATCAGCATAATATTTTAGAATGATCAGGGAGAAATGGAAATAATAATTGAAATTAGTATAATAATTTAGAATAATCAGGGAATAATGGGAACAATAATT
>JAOUZG010017338.1:585294-601407 GCA_026289955.1 Argiope argentata
AATTTAGAATGATCAGGGAACAATGGAAATAATAACTTAAATCAGCATAGTAATTTAGAATGATCAGGGAGAAATGGAAATAATAATTTAAATCAGCATAATAAATTAGAATAATCAGGGATTAATGGAAATAATAATTTAAATCAGCATAATATTTTAGAATTACCAGGGAGTAATGGAAATAATAATTTAAATCAACATAATAATTTAGAATGATCACGGAGTAATGGAAAGAGTAATTTAAATCAGTTTAACAATTTAGAATAATCAAGGAGTAATGAAAATAATAATTTAAATTCATAATAATTTAGAATGATTAGGGAACAATTGAAATAGTAATTTAAATCAGCATAATAATTTAGAATAATCAGGGAGTAATGGAAATAGTAATTTAAATCAGCATAATAATTTAGAATAATCAGGAAGTATTGGAAATAATAATTTAAATCAGCATAATAATTTAGAATGATCACGGAGTAATGGAAATAATAATTTAAATCAGCATAATAATTTAGAATAATCAGGGAGTGATGGAAATAGTAATTTAAAACAGCATAATAATTTAGAAGGATCAGAGAGTAATAAAAATAATAATTTAAATAAGCATAATAATTTACAATAACCAGGGAGTAATGGAAATATTAATTTAAATTACTATAATAATTTAGAATGATAAGGGAATAATGGAAACAATAAATGAAATCAGCGTAATAATTTAAAGTAATCAGGGGGTATTAGAAATAGTTATTCAAATTGATTACCGTGTTTTTAGAAATTTTTTACTTTTTTCAGTTCAAAGCTCTCCATATTTTTATGAACGCTGCAAGAATCACTCATACTCTATCCATGCAGCATTTAACGCAAAAAACTGTCAATAAAAAACATTATTGAAAGAGATGCAAAACTTCTTTATGAAAAGCTGATTTGCCCACCTAACAATACTTTTTGGAGGGATAAGGACATCAATACCAAGATAAATTTTATAACTCAAAATGTATCTATACTGTGGTGACAGCTTCATAAGCCAGATAACCTTTACGTTACACTAGTAATTACATTTGTATAGTGGGTATGCTAATGGCTACAAACACTAACATTGCAATTTGGACCTAAGGCAATCCGCATCCCCTCGCAATGGTGACCCGTGATTTAGAATACGCAACCTTCGTACAGCTGTGGTGGTGCTCTCTATCGGTAGCAAAAGTCGTGAGGCGCATTACAATGCAACAGCCAACATCATCGCCGACTCAGGCTAGAATTGGCGCAAATGTATTGCTCATGTCACTGGTGGGAGAAATCGGGGTGAAAGTTTGTCAGATAACATCTACGATACACAAGTAATTGCTTTTGTATAGTAACTATGTTACTTGGTTACAAACACTAAGTTCAATCCTAGGGCAATCCATATCTGCCACAGAATTATGTCCATTAATCTATCTGGAATAATTGAAAACACATTGAACACATATAAGCCAGGCAAATGAAATTTTATATAATTCCGAAATTGCAGATTTGTAAAAAAAATCAGAATCTTATTGACCGAAATGAAGACCAAATGTTTGTCTGTGCATGCTAAATAATGAAATCAGCAAAGGATGTTACAGATGAATGCTACCAAGCTAGATGGATGAAATTTGGATTTGGGTTTTATTATTAGAATTAAATCTGAGAATCATAACTCATGACCTTTGTGTAGCTATTAACCTGATTAAAATCACGCCAGCCACTAAAGAAGAATCAGAATTTAAATATTTTATTCTGACAAACCGTGTGCAAAAGAGAAATGAAAAGTCTTATATCATGGATATAAGGCTTCTAAGTTTTAACATGGTATTTTGATAGGGATATTTTGTGAGTTTGCATTCTTGGATTCTCCCTTTCGATTTTTCCGGTATTTTTCAATTCTTACTATTAGTTCTCTCTCTCTCTATCTCTATCTATCTATATATATATATATAGTTCAAATTTTCAATCGTTAATAAAATTATTTTTATTCATCCACTCAAGATCAAATACATTTTTTAAGCTTGTGGGGGATGACACGATATTAATACAGTCTTTTTCAAATATTAATTCATTAAAAATAAAATTAAAGAAGTTTATAATATTTTTTATGTGAAGAGTTCTATTTATAACCAACAGATGGCGCTACAAAATTTTGCAAATTTTTTTTTTCAATTTCTACTTCTAGTTCAAGCTCTCTCTACGCATATTTATATATATCGTTCAAATTTTCAATCGTTAATAAAATACTTTTTATTCATCCTCTCAAGTTCAAGTACATTTTTTAAACTTGCAATGGATGACACTCAATGTTAATACAGTTTTTTCAAATATTAATTCATTAAATAAATAAATTTAGTTTTTATTACTTTATAGAATTATAGCAGTTTGTAACGAAAATTGAAATCAATAGGCAGTTGCTCAATCGATGAAATTCACCTGTAGGTGAAGAATGCGAGTTCAATTCTTGCGAACATCAATAGCTTTTTGATAAATTATTTATATCAATTGTAACTATTTAATAAAAAGTAACTAAAATAAAATTTTTGTTGTTGACCTAAGTAGGAATTGATTTTTTAAATATATTACTTGTTTATAATCATTTATCGTTTAAAAAATATCAGTGATCTTTCTTTAAACAATAAATGCGAGACAAAGTTTTTTCGGATCGTTTGCAATACTAAAGTGACTCATTCAATGAAACGATTTAAGTGAATAAAAATACAATTTAACTCGCACGAGCACGTGGCGCTTGACTGTTCAAGATATGATGTTCTGACATGATATGCATAGCAGATTTCATTTTAATCTTTATTTATTTATTTTCTTCGTTTCTCAAATTTTATTTTGCCTTTGCGTAATTTGGAAAAACTGTTTGATAATACCGGAGAGTACATTTTTCAATTTTTGAGGCTAACCCATTTTTATAATATCGTACATTTTTTTAGTTGGATTTTTTTTGCCAGCTTTTATATAATTATCTTCTTTTGCCGCTTGGGGGAGTTTTCGATAAATTTAGTGTAATCAAATAACTATAGGAACACCTTATTTATCAGGTTATACGTGAAGCCTTTTTGAATGTAAAAAGTTTATTAAAATTATTTTCTGCTTATATAAATTGAAACAAATATACTTTAGTTTCTCAAATGAATGGATTTCCCGCACATATAATAATTTAAAAACGGTAATTTTAATTGTTTTTGAATTGCACAGAGCGCAATTCTTTAGTTTCGGTTCTAGCGTCATTGACGAAAACGGGACCCTCCCTTTTTTTCTTCCCCTCTTTATATTTCTATTCTTAGTAGCAAAGCTACGCCCTATTTCCATTAGATCTAGCTCAAATTTTCAGAAATAATATTGAAAAACAGTTCTAATTTCTTCTAACCAAGTTAACAATAAATGGCTATTTTTAGATGACTATCTTAGACATATTATATTTGTAATGATATCTTTTAATTTAATTTAAATCCCAATTCATTTCCTAACTTTTATGTTAATAGCCAATAGTAATTTATTCTAAAATGTTTTCTTATTTCCTAATCCAAATCCCACTTTTTATTTAATTATTTCTTACACGCGCTCTAAGAAATTGCGAATGCTTTTAGCTTCTTATGTTCCGTGCGAAGGGATAAAAAAATCCTAAACCTACGCATATTTTAGAGAATACATACGAATTTCTTTACAAAATTGATACTTGTAAAAGAAACCGCAATCAGAATTTCTAATTAAAATAATCAAGGGTAAAAATGTTTTTCAATTTTTACTTGTGTGTCTTGTGTCACGATTTGAAAAAAATACGTATCATTGCTTCCCCCCTTCCCAATGAAAAAAATTATGACCTACGGGGAAAAAACATTTAAAATTCGTTTATTCAGTTGTTGTTACTTAGGGCACTTTTCAAGCCCACTGATAGGCCAGTCAGAGATTTAAGCCGATAGAGCGTCTCTTGTTTCTCAGTAGTGCCATTTAGGGCCAAGAGTACGATTAAGCTACATACAAGTCATAACCCTTTTTACGGGATAAACTTCTTTCATGCATTTAATTCATTAATTTACAGATTGTAATTTATATCTGGAACACAGAACGATTACCCCCAATAGTATTACTCTCGGCATGAAGGACTTTGTGACCTCGGCATATTTAATCTCCACATACCTATCTCTCTCACCCACCCACACCCACCCACGCACGCACGGAGAGTCTTCGACTGGCGGGTTCGAATTCCCAGCCTAAGGGATGTGAATCTAACACCTACCAAACAGGCTATCCCATCCTAATAATTACAATTACAATAAATAATTGATCAAAAACTATAATAGAGTTGAATTTTCAACGCCGATTGAGGATTCAACATCAATCGAAGCAACGCAAAATGTGTGAATTCTACGCGAGTTGGGGTAAAGCAATACAGGTGAGAAATTTTTAATTCTCTTTATTTCTGTATTATTTTAATTCGAAAGTATTTCAAAATGAATTCGAAAAATCGATTAATTAACAATGTTTAATTTTAAATGCGAATTCGTATATTCTAAATCCATTCCACGGCTCGCATATTCTAAAAATAGTTTATATAAATATTTATATATTGAAATAGAAGTAAATAAAAAAAAGTCCTAAAAATCGTCAAATTCAAAAATAAAACCGTTTCAAAATTAAATATTTAGATTTTTTTTCTCGAATACTTAATTAGTGTGTGAACAAAACATTATTATCACAATTATCGGTATCAATAATACAGCAATATTTCATACTTACCAAATTCTTATATTCTTCAAATATCTTTTTATATTCTTCTTCGTCTCCGTCGACAGGATCAAACACTGTAAATGAGAAACAATATCAGAAATGCTGTGTTGTTAATGAAATGTTATGAAACTACTTAACTGAGGAATGAAAATGTGAAGTGAAGTCACGATGATTAAATCGAACTCTCTCATTGGGTATTAAAATTTTATAGAGAGTGGTAAAAATTGTCATTAGCTATAATATCTCCAAACCTTGTGACGGCGTCCTGGCATAGGGATAGCGTGTCTTTCTTGATTGTCGCGGGTTTAAGCCCGTTTCGGAAATGGTTGTTCTTCTATTTTCTATCTGTAAGGTGTATGATTGTGCCCCTTTTTGAAAAGGGGATGTGCAAGTGACTGTGATACCTAAGTTGTACTCTTGGTCCAAGTTGGCGCTACTTCAAAACAAGAGACGCTCCTTTCGGCTTAAAACTCGCTGATGACGAAGAAGAAGAAGCTTGTCCATGGCAAGTGCCACTAATAATAACAACACAAACCATATATTAAACCTGTACTAGATGCCAACTTTATAGGAAGTTATTTAAAACTCAGTAAGTAGTTTTTTCCAAATACCGGATTGAAATTTAAATTATTACCTATTACGCCAACCCCCTTCCCCCTCAAAACTCAAACTTATCTTCATTCTTCCCTATATTTTTTATCGTTTGCCTTTGTAAATCGATACTTAAAAATTTTATTACTTTTGTCAACTGATTTGGGATTCAAACGGAAAGACAATGCTTACCCATTATTAATAATGTAACTTCAAAATAACTCAAGAAAAAATTAGAAGAAAAATTCTTATAAATTCTAAATTTCACCTCAAAGAATT
Organism: Argiope argentata; assembly: GCA_026289955.1. NCBI lineage: Eukaryota > Metazoa > Arthropoda > Arachnida > Araneae > Araneidae > Argiope > Argiope argentata. Next base: position 590,914 of record JAOUZG010017338.1, read on the forward strand.
ATATTTTTTGCACATTTATTTATCTTTCTTTAAAATATATTTTTCCGATGAAAATAGTTATTTTACATAAAAAAATGAGAAAGCAGTATTAGATCTCATTTTTTATAACTTTTGATGATTTTTATTAGGCTTAAATTATTATGCATTCATGTACTTACAACAAAGAATTTAGTTTTTATCTTTTTTTAAATATTTTAAATATTTTTTTATGAAATCTTTTTAAAGCAGGTTTTTTCCATGAATTTTAAACTTATTCTTTTAAATTTTTTAAAAAATTCATTGGAAATATGGAAATTAATGGAATCTGACTTTATTCTCTGAATAAAAATATTTTTTGACTTTATATATTTAATTTAGTTGGAGTTTTATATAGTATTATAATCATACAATAAAAAGAAAGTCATCTAAAATAAAATATAGAGTCCATATAAAGAAAAAAAATTAATAGAATGTAATGAAAAAATATTTGTTTACACATTAGAATAAAATGTTAAAAAAATTATTACGATATTAACTTTTAAAGTCATAAAAAACAATTCTGATTTTCTTAAGACAAGAAATAATGTTATTGTATAAATAATTATAATATTTTTGTATTTTCATTGGAAAAATGGTGCAAACATTTTTTTACGAATTTTCCAAACGGAACAATTTTTTTCCGAATATGCCTTACCAGTTGTTTTAAAGAATTATTTCATCTATCATTGGAATTATAGAATTATTTTAGTTGAAGTTTTATATAGTATTATAATAAAACTATTAAAAAAAGTTTTTGAAATAAAATATGGAGCCCATATGTAGGTAAACAAATGCATGGAATATAATGAAATTTTTTTTGTGGTATGAAATGAAGAAAGTTAATTTTTCTCACATTAGAAAGAAATGAAAAAATAATAAGAAGAAAAATGGTTACAAAACATTCATTTATTCTTAGTTCATAATAAACCATTCTGATTTTTTTCACAAAAAAAAATGACAATTTTACTTTTTAAAAGATAATAATAGTTTTGTATTTTCATAGGGAAAAATAGTGCAAATACTTTTTTCGTGAATTTTTCAAACGAAGCAATTTATTTCCAAATAAGTTTTACCTATTGTTTAAAGGATTCTTTCATGGATCAATGGAATTATAATTATTCTCAAAGTACAAATAGCTTTTGGCCTTACATACTTAATTTAATTAAAGTTTTATATAGTATATTATAATAATATAGTATATATAGTATATAGTATACACTGAAAAAAAATACACTGAAGTGACAAAAGTCATGGGATAGCAATATGCAAATATACAGATGGCAATAGTATCGCTGCGAAAAAGTATACATGCGCAGTTCGTTTTCCAGAGCTTTCATTTGTGATGAAGTTATTCATGTGAACAGGTTTTTCGTGATTTATGGCGGCACGGCGAGAATTAACAGACTTTGAACGTGGAATGTTAGTTGGAGCTAGACGCACGGGTCATTCCATTGCGGATATCGTTAGTGAATTCAACATTCCGAGATCCACAGTATCAAGAGTGCGCCGAGAGTATGAAATTTCAGGCACCACATCCCATCATGGACAGCGCAGTGGGCGACCACCTGCACTTAACGACCGAGACTGCCGACGTCTGTGTAGAATGGTCAATGCTAATAGGCACGCAACACTTCGTCAAATAACTGCAGAAATCAATGTGGGACGTACGAGGGACGTGTCCGATAGCAATGTGCGGCGAAATTTGTCTTCCTTGGGCAGACTTCCTAGCAGAAGACCGACTCGAGTGCCTTTACTGACAGCACGACATCGCCTGCAACGACTCTCCTGGGCTCGTGAGCATATCGACTGGTCCCTAGACCAGTGGAAAACCGTGGCGTGGTCACATGAGTCACGATTTCAGTTGTTACGAGCTGATGGTAGAGTTCGAGTGTGGCGCAGACCCCACGAAGCCATGGACCCAAACTGTCAGCAAGGCACTGTTCAAGCTGGTGGTGGCTGCATAATGGTGTGGGCTGTTTTTACCTGGCATGGACTCGGTCCTCTAGTGCTACTGAACCGATCATTGACTGGAAATGGTTATGTTCAGCTGCTTGCAGATCACTTGCAGCCATTCATGGACTTCACGTACCCACACAACGATGGGATTTTTATGGATGACAATGCGCCATGTCACCGGGCCAGAACTGTTCGAGATTGGTTTGAAGAACATTCCGGACAATTCCAGCGCATGATCTGGCCACCTAGATCCCTCGATATGAATCCCATCGAGCATTTATGGGACATCATCGAAAGGTCCGTTCGTGCCTAAACTCCTGCCCCATCCACACTTTCACAATTATGGACGTCTATACAGACAGCATGGCTCAATATTCCTGCAGAGGACTTCCAACGACTTGTGGACTCCATGACACGTCGAGTTGTTGCTTTTCGCCGGGCAAAAGGAGGACCGACACGATATTAACAGTCATCCCATGACTTTTGTCACTTCAGTGTATATCATATAGTATATAGTATATTATAATCAAACTATGAAAAATTAATTCTAAAATAAAATATAGAGCCTATATGAAGGAAAAAAATGCATTGTATTTAAGAAGAAATTGTTTTTGAAATGAAATGAAGAGAAATATTTTTTCACAAGAAAAAAAAATTAAATGAATTAACTTTTTCGTAGGTCTTAATAAACAGTTCAGATTTTCTTACAGCAAAAAATAATGTTATAGTATAAAAATAACAAAAAATTTGTGTTTTCATAGAAAAAGATGGTGCAAATATTTTCTTACAGCAAGAAATAATGTATTGTATAAATAATAATAATAATTTTGTATTTTCATAGGAAAAATGGAGCAAATAATTTTTACGAATTTTCCAAATGAAACATCTTTTTTTCCAGTAAGTTTTTAACCTATTGTTTTAAAGAATTCTTTCATGAATTAGTGGAATCTTACTCATTCTCAGAATAAAAATTATTTTTGATCTTATGTATTTAATTTAATTGGAGTTTTGTATAGTATTATAATCATACTGTGAAAAGGAAATTTTCTAAAATAAAATATAGTCCATATGAAGAAAAATATATAGAGAATGTAAAGGAAAATCGTTTATGAAATGAAATGAAGAAAAAATATTTTTCTCATATTATAAAGAAATGAAAAAAAAAAATTTTTTTTGGTCACAATATACAATGGTTATTTTAATAATAGTTTTGTATTTTCATTGGAAAAATGGTGCAACTTTTTTTTTCACGTATTTTCCATACGGAACAATTTCTTTTCTCGAGTAAGTTTTACCTGTTATTTTAAAGAATTCTTTTATGGAAAACTCGTTATATTTCTTTAAAAGAATATACAGTTTTAATCAGCCATGAATTTAATTTAAGGAATAAGTATATAATAGAACACAGGAAAAATAGTTATAATATTTTTTTTGCGAATTTCCTAAACGAAACATTTTTTTTTCTCGTGTTACTTTTACCTGTCATTATAAGGAATTCTTCCGTGGAAAACTTATAATATTTCTTTTAAAGAATACACAGTTTTAATCAGCCATGAAGTTAATTTAAGGAATAAGTATGCAACTTTAATAGGAAATAAATACTTATATTTTTTTGTTAATAAGTGGCAACTTTATTATTGTTTAATATTTTGTTTACATCCTAGAATTTCTTAAGTCAGATCAACTTAAAATACACTATTATCTTTTTAATAAATAAGAAAAAAGAAATAATACTTCTATATCTATAGATAAACTTTATTTTATTATAAGAAAACGCAATGGCATTTCTCTTTAAAGTAAGTTAACCTTGTTGGGTATTATTAATTAAAATTAGAGAAAATATTTTAGTGACTTATTATGATAGCAAATAGAACAATCGAGGAAAATTTACTATAAAATATACTGTACTAGTGCAATGGTGTCAATCAATCAATCAATAATTGCATAATTTTTCCATTTACGTTCGATTTAAGATTCACAATGTAAATATTTTGATATAAAAGTGTTTTTTTTTCTTACCGACAGATTTCCGTTCTATGAAAGTTAGGACTGCAGCTTCCCATACTGGACCTTTCAAAAATCCTACCAAGGATTCGAAAACCCATGAGAAATTTTCTTCGTCCGCCATTTCGAATTTGCACGAAGTTCGATGTGAACCGATTTTCGGTGACGGACACTGCCTGGACGTCAACAAACTGTGACCGGTTCCCATAGTTACCTGATAAAACACTGCCACGCACTGCAAGACAGCAGTCTGTTTAAACTCCTGTAACGACCAGATGAATAGAAAGCAAAACTTAAGTTATTTGCCGTGCCCGTTACATTACGCAGGAAACGAGCGACCGCCAAACGATTTTTCACCTCTTTTATAGGAAAACTAAACAACGCTGAAGGGGGAATGTTTCCGTTTGAGTATTTGTTTGATTGTTCTTGTCTTCTGTCTGTATTTGGCTTGCGTTTCAGTTATTTGAATTTTTAAGCAAAAAAACTGCCTAAATAGGGGTGGGGGTGGATGCAAAAATATTATTTTGAAGAACCTTTACTCTCGTTAAATATTAATCAGACGAATTTCTTTTACAGATATTGGAAAAATATTAAATTAAAATTAAAAACTGGTACCGTTTTTTTTTATCATGTGAGACCATAATGTTATTTTGGTTAGGAGGTTTTGAAGTTTCCGAAATTTATGAACAAAAGATATTTTTACCTGCTTTTACCAATATTGCATTATTACTATGTATGCTTCTTTGAAAGCAGATACATTTTTAAACGGTTGTTTAGCTTTTACCAGCATTACTCTATTATTGTTTAATCTCCTTTGACAGCAAATGCGTTTTTAAAAGGTTGATATAGAACTATGGCATCATGGCTGTTATTTCATTTCAAAATCGGTCGTGGATCTCCAAACCTTTTCTTGCCAGAGAGAGAAGGATAGAGTTATCACGCGATTGTCTTAAACTGTTTTAAATTGGTTAATGACTTAAAATTAATTAAGATGAGTAATGACTTAAAAAAATAATGTTTTCATATGATATCTTAAAAAATAATGTTCTCACATGATAACTTGAAATTTATGATCGAAGATTTCATTTTTTTTTCTTATTATATTCTAGAACAAGAAGAAAAAAAAAACTATATTGTCGAAAAAATATGTTGAACGGCATAGAAAAAAGAATATGTTGAGCGGCATAAAACTTTACTCAATAAATGTATTATAACGTTTGAAAAACGAGCTAAAACGGAAAAAGGGACAGAAATAGCAGTTGAGCAACTAGATGTAGCTTGTGTACCTAAAAGAATCTATGAGAAAATGGAAATTGAATATTTCCCGGAAAAAAACGTTGTGCAAGCTGAAGTAGAATATGAATTCTAACAAATTAATTATAGAGTTGAACAAGAATGCTTATTTGAAAAGGTATATGAGCGTACTGAAACCAAAATGAGCATAAGAAAAAATCACTGAAGAAGCTAAAGTTGAAAACGAATTCGAGGAAATTGACGAGAGAATTGGAATTGAATGCAAACCTAAAACCAAATAAGCACAAGAAAAAGTCGACGAGTGAGCCGAAGTAAAATGCGAATTCGAAGAAATTAATGAGCGATCTGAGAATGAATGGAACAGAAGAATCAACAACTTGTAATTTTAAACAACAAAATAAAATATCGGCTGATTCTGATAACGTTTTAAAACAAAACCAAAATATTTTTTCCCAAAAGAGAGAAACAGCTCTATTCTATAATTATTGATTTAGTGTATAATGAAATTTTAGGCATGTTGTTTTGTCCAAATTATAATAAAACAGGTTATTTAAATTAATTCACAACCACACATGACTTGACATCTATTTCATTTGTTTATTCACAACGTTGCCATTCACATAAAACATAAATCTTCTTTTCTATTACAAAAATCCTTTCAATACAAGTTGAGTTGTTTCATTTAATATTACAAATATTTTACAACTTTTTAATTATTTTATCTTAAATATATTTATTTTGAAATTACTTATAATTACTTGAAATGCTTATAATATAAACATTTATTAAAGTCACGACACATGTATCTCTGAAAAATATTGCGAAAAATATTATTTAATATATATATGTAAAATAATAGCCCCTATTTTTTTAAGAACAGCCTTAACACACCCTGAATTTCATCATCGTATTAAATACTGCCAAGTAGAATGAAAAAAGTTGATTTTAATTTTCAATTTTATGTACCTAGGTCCCCCCTCCCACTCTTTTTTTAACACAAAAAATCGGACACAGAGCTTAACAGAGAGAAAAATATGTATAAAGAGTGCATTCTATGAATATATAACTCGAGGGGAGGGGGAATCAAATTGAATTGCGCCTCTGGCCTCAAAAACTCCAAATCCGCAACTGGGAACAATCTATGAGTTTGGAAATATACGAAGGAATAAATACAATAATTACAGATGTATTACAGTTGAAGATCAAGTGTGTAAAATATAAACATAAAGTAAACAAATTTATGGTTATTTGTCTCACCTATTAGGTTATAAACTGTATATATTACTTTGATGATTCATACTATAAAATGTATATTATTGTTAGAAAATTAGCACGATAAGAATTTAAAAAAAATTTACAAAAACTTTTGAACGTTTTTATATAAAGATGTAGATGACTAACTAATACAGGAAATTGATTTAATTTTGAATGGAAGGGATGTAAATAACGCACAACACATATTGAAATACATTCCAAGTAATAATTACAGTGATTTATTTCTAAATGTATTAACTGCGTTAAGAATTTTCTTTAAGTTACCGGTTAATATAACAATTGCTGGACGAATTATAATGAATAAAGAATTATTTTCGGTCAATTATGCGTTCAGAACGCTTAAATGCATTTGCTATACTACAGGCGGAAAAAGTTATTGCAAAATCCTTGAAGTAATTAATAACAAACAAACAAAAAAATGAAATAAACATGCAGTTGTAATAGTATGTGTTGGTGTTTGTAACCTTTTCTTCTATACTTAGTAAAAAATTAGGGAACCAAGTTATATTTTTACTCGGGCCCCTTTATAAAGAAGGCCGGTTCTGAATATTTGTTATCGAAGTCAAATACCGGGCTCAGTCTGGATGAAATACTATTTTAAATGTCATGCAATTTTTGTCACGGTATGACGAAGTTAAACGTAAAAAAAGGTTAAAATGAAATTTGTTAAGCATATTTCAATGTATAATCTCAGAACAAAAGTTCTTGAACGGCCAAGCACCACATGCTCGTGCCAGTTAAGTTATATTTTTACTCATTTTAATTGTTTCATCGAATGAGTCACTTTAGTATTGCAAACGATCCAAAAAAGTTTGTCTCGCATTGATTGTTTTAAAAAAAATCACATTTCTTATTTATTTCATTTCATATAATCACGCGCTCAAAATGACATTTTCCTAGGTTTTATTTGCTGTAGTCATTAACTTATTTTTTAAATCGGAGCTTTTGTACATGTGATGGCGACGCGTTATTAAAAGCTGACTTTTTGAGATGCTCGGGCAGTTAATAAAATTTTTATTTTTTTGCCAATGGATTTTTGTTGACGGCAGAAAACTTCATTCCCAAAACAATATCATGTTCTGACATGAAAAAAACATTATACTGTGAATGTATGAAAGAAAGTCGAAAGGAGAACTCTTCCACTGATTCGCAGGTATTTCATCATAGACTTGTATAAAGTTTTTGTACTCAAACATAAGTACATCGATTGGAAAAAATAAAAAAATGTAGACCAGAAAATCCGTAATAAATTTTAAAATAATTTATTTACCTCTTTCATGCGTGTTGATTTATTTCTTCGTGGGAAAAAATGATTTAAGAAGCATAGTAATTTACCTAGATCCAGATTTTTATTTCCTGCTGCTCATGCGCAGTAATATGCACATTTTTTGGGGTCTCTTTTATGTTTTGAAGGCTGAACATCTGCGCAGACGATATAGAAAGTACTTTTCTAGACACAAGGTTTTAGAAAAAAGAATTTTAATTTTTAATTTTTTATTGCAAGTAAATTAATAAATAATTCGTAAAAAGTATTTGCCTATTCAAAATCGGAAAATAAATGCTCCCAATTATAAAATATTGTTCTTTAAGATTTTTATATAAATACATGAAATAATTATAGTTAAAAAAAATTTCAATCATATATTTCAATGATTGTTTAAAATGGTTCTCAACTGCGAAAATCTATAAATTTTCTTTATACCTCCAAAAATAAAAAATGGCGTATTTTTATTCATTTTCTGAGAAAAAACATGATTTATTGAAGCATAATAATTTATTGATATCCAGATTTTATTCTTGTTGCTAATGCTTCGTAATGCATTTTTTTGCGTGTCTATTTTATGTTCTGCAGGCTTGATAATCTGCAGACGATATAGAAAATAAATTTCCCAATGTTTTAGAAAAAAGATTTTTATCTTTTTTCTCCTTTTTGAGCATAAATAATTAAATTATTCAGAAAAAGTTATAGAAAAAGTTAATTTAGTTTTTTGAAATTGAAAATGCGAGATTAAATGTTCACAATTACTATATAAAATATTATACTTTAAGATTTCTTTTATATATAAATGATATAATTATAGTTTTCCCCAATTTTTTTTAATTTATAGATTTTATAATTATTATCATGTCAGAACTTAACGTTGTTTTGAGATGAGGTTTTTGGCGTCATTTTTATTATCATTTTTATTATCAATTTTATTATCTGCACGAGCATCTCACAAAAAACAGCTTTTAATAACGTGTTGCCATTGCATTTACTAAAGCTCTGATTAAAAAAATAAGTTACAGACTACAGCCAATAAAACCTTGTAAAAATGTCATTTTGAGCACGTGATTTTAAGAATCGAAATCAATAGGAAATGTGATATTTTTTTAAACAATCAATGCGAGACAAAATTTTTTGAATCGTTTGCAGTGCTAAAGTGACTCATTCAACAAAACAATTAAAATAAAAATATAATTTAACTTGCACGAGCACGTGGTGCTTGGCCGTTCAAGAAATGATTTTCTCATATGATATATTGAAATATGCATAGCGGATTTCCTTTTAATCTTTTTTAAAATTGTTCTCAGAAATAGTTACAAAAAATCTTCAAGATTTAAAGCAAGAAATACAGAAAATTTCTATTATTTTGCCGTTAGGTTTTAAATAAAATTAGTTATTCTTTAAAATGAATTTCTTTATCAAAAATTTATCGACAACCGTTCAAAATTTCTGTTATTAATATTTTTAATAGTTAATTTTTATATAATATGAAATTAAATTCAAAAAATCTGCTGTGAGATATATAGAATTGAGTCGCTGAACATTGCATTATTATTATTTGCTACACCATATCCAAAACCATGGCGTACGAGTTGAGCTTTTCTGAGTGTGATATTCAGTTTTTGAAAGAGAGTTTTCTGTTCAAAAGTGGCTCTCTCTTCAAAACTGATTAAAAATAAGTATGCATTTTACACATGCAAACACACACACACATTTACTTTTTGTAGCAGTCATGACATTGTGGTGATTGTTATACATATTAGCCAGGTAACATCCCTCGGACCGAAGTGCACTTTTGGCCCAACGGATATGCTACTGGACCACAAACCATAAGATTGGGAGTTCGGGCCTAGTGCTATTCACTAACACCCAAAATGGTAACCCGACCGATCTTGGATAAAACGCAGCCTTCGCACGTAGACTTATTCAACTGTCGTGGCGCCCTTTATCGGAGACTCAAAGCTTTAGATGCGCATTAAATACGACAAGTTGTTAACATCACCACCAACACCTCACATAAATATCGTTCGCCAAACTCACTAGGGAGATACTCTGTGGTGATTGCTAAACATATTAGCCAGATAAAGTCCCTCGGACTGAAGCGCACTTTTGGCCCAACGGATATGTTACTGGACTACTAACCATAAGATTGGGAATTCGGGCCTAGCGCTATCAGCAACACCCTAAAACATAAAAGAATGATTTTTTAACTTCGTTTTATTTCCATCACTGGATGCAAGATTTTTGTATAACCATAAGAGACAAGTATAACTTAGAATGTCTCAACACGAAATGAGGAAAAGCTAGTGAAAATTTTATCCCTGTGAATGCATACTGTGAGATTTTAATAGGGATTTCTTACACGTGTTAACTGCAGTCAATTGAATCGGGGATCTTTCAGAAGAATTTGTTTAGGTCAGGAATTTGTCAGGTTCCGAATCGCTTCATTCGGAACCTGAGAATCACTGACAGAAGAATTTTTACAGAGCTTTCTGTTTGCATTAATTAAATAGAAAAAATGGAATGGGATCAAGAAAAAAAGAGAATATTTTAGAATGAAATTAATATGTGTTGAATTGAGCTAAAATTAGAAAATTAATTAAGTTTAAAATAAATTTTAAAATATCATTACATATATACACCTTATAAATTATCATCTCTCTCTCTCTCTCTCACACACACACACACACACACACACACACACACACACACACACACAC
>JAOUZG010017338.1:601417-621626 GCA_026289955.1 Argiope argentata
CACACACACACACACACACACACACACACACACACACACACACACACACTCGATTTGTAATAAAATTGAAATTTAAGAAAAGAATTTCATTTATAATAATAGGACATTTTCTTTAGCTATAAAAAATAAGTGAGAGGAATATTGCATCCATTTGGAGTTAATTTTTATTTTATTCTTATCTCAAAGAATCGATTACATTTATTTTAATCTCGCATTTTTCACTTACACTTATCAGATTTTTTCCTTTACTTTTCATCTTATCTTCATTTCTCTTCTGTGCATGCAATCGCCAATTTGGTGTATCATGAGATAAGATTTTCAATCTTTGTGACTTGCGTCGTGATAAGTATATACGATAAGTTCCTCACGGGGTTGCCATGGCTACGGGAGAACCTGGAATGCCAGGAAAATACAGGGAATCTGAAATTCATCTGAAGAAATTGGAAAAATGCAAGAAAATTCAAAAATATCGGTAAAAATAATGAATTTTAAGTTTTTTTGCTTGAAGAGCATGTTCCCTAAGTTGATTTTAATATATTAACACATAATAAATAATTATATTTTTTGTTTCTGGACATGATTCTTTTCTATTTTATTTACACAGATTTAATATAATAAACAGCCCATTCGGTATTTACGTATTAGACCGTTCACGTCAACGGTTTAGTAAAACATTGGCGATGGATTGAAATTTGGCGATAAACCGTAGACGCCAACGAAACCAACGAAATACTGGATGACAGTTAAGGTTTGAACAATTTTTTAAATAATAGCGTTTTCTTGCCATTATTGGCGATTTGGCAACTCATTGGCGATGCCTTCAAATTTGGCGATAAAGATGGACGGTCTAATACTTAAGTACAGCCCATTCTACATCTAGAGAGGTCTGGAGGATTCCAACCACTTTGCTTTTGAATATACACACACTAGCGAATCCATACCTCATTGGCTTCGTACCGAACTCAGGAATGAGTCTTCCCTAAGGATGATGGGGGAGATTTGTGAAGTCTCTAGGGATATTTCGGGGAAAATTCAGAGGAGGCTAGGATGATGGATCAGTATTCTGGGTTTGTACCGATTGAAGGTCGTGGTACGAACCTGCGACGCAAGGGTCAGTAGCCGAGTAACATAACCACTATACCAAAAGTCGATTTCAGTATCGCAAATGTTATCTGGCTTATTAAGCTAGCGCCACAGATTGTTTAATGTCTTGTTTTAATTTATTCTTTATTTATATAATTATTCTGGCAGATTGTCTAGTTGTTTTTTTATGTAGGATAATAGCTATTGAAAACTGTACCTTTCTGCTTATATTTGTGGTGAAAGTTTCATAACTAAATAACATTTACGATATACAAGTAATTACTTATGTATTGTGGTTAGGTTACTAGGCTACAAACTAGAACGTTGCAAGTTCCCCAATCAACAATCTTCACAATCGAATAAATTATTGTGTAATTAAGAAAAGCAATAACTTAAAATGTCAACAGGTTACTTGATTACTGGTAAAGTTGCTGAAACTATATAAAAAAAGAAAAAGATGCTTTTTAGATGTGTGTTTTATATTTGGGAAGAACTCTTTTAAAAATATTTGAAGGCATTTTCAAAAAATACTACTCTTTTAATCCATACTGCATCTTGTTTAAATCTTTAGTGATAGAGAATAAACACACAGTTTCATCATTAAAAAACTGCGAGATATTCCTTCACAATGTGTTGAGATAAATGTGCTGCTTCAACATTTAAAAGCGATTCTAGATTATTCAAATCCAATGCTTGAACTCCAAAAAGATTAAATAGAAACCATAACATTTTGCGTTGTTCCATCCGACATTTTTATTTTTTAATCCTCTTCTCCCTGTTGCCAACGCCACAAGTAGAAAGTAGATGAGCAGAAGAATTTTAGCTCCTGTTGCCATATTTATTGAACTTTTCCGTGCTTTTCCTACTTATTAAAATTTCGCGGTATTGTTATACCATTACTACTAGCACATGAGTGCTGTTCACATATTTCTTTTGTTGAATATACGTTCAGGGAAATCATAGGGAAAAAGCAGGGATTTTTTTTCAACCCTGTGTATGGGTTTTCATGCAGCAATACTAAATTCGATTACTAACGCTAATTTCATAAATCATTTTCATAACGGGAGAAAACAAAATAGTTCTTTGTATTGTTTTAAGCATTTAATTTTTTAAATTTCAGAATTCTAAAATAAAAGACCCATTAGAATTTATTGGTCAAATATTTTATATATTAATACAGCTTTCTCTTCTTTTAATATTATAGACTAAAAATATTAAACTAACATTTTTTAAATATTGGTAGCAATCTCCAGAAGAATCGGAAATTCCCTCTGATATTCTTATCGTGTATGAATAACGAGAAAGGATTTACTCCATTCAGTTTCACTTTCATTTTTTATCATTTTTAGATTAATCCTAAAATGACGAAATTATCGGGTACTTCTCTGATAATGAATTTCTTCAGGAAGACTTTCCAAGTCTGTTAGTGTTTAGTTTTTATACCAAGAATATGGATATCCTTTATTAGTTGAATTTCAAAATTTCTGTTGGTATTGAAATTCTAAATATTTTTCAGGTAAGATATCGCCATAATTATGTGAAATTTTTACCGCAATGTATAATGTGTTATTTAAGTTAATGACTTATTATAATTATAAAATTTATACTTTTCATTATTTAAACACTAGTTTTGCATTGTATCTGAATAGTAAATGGATAATGAATGCAACGAAATATTTTTATTAACACGAAATGAAATATCTTTCTTCGATAATTAATTTTATCGCAAATTGATTAGTGATAAAATTAAAAAAATGTTAAAAATGTCTAAGCAATATTATTAATTCCTACTATCGAATTCTTAGAAAATGCAGAAATAGACGAATTTAATATAAATGTATATCAGAAAATTTGAAATTTTTTTTATTTGTAAACATTTTAATAATTTCTTATAAGAATTCATTTACAAAATACCGATATATTTTTGTATTTGACCCTTCTTCTGCTCATTTTAAAGTGAATACTTTTGCTATTGATAATCAATGCTTCTAGATATTTATATTTGTTGATGATGTTTAAATTGTTTCAATCTAAAATTTCCTGCTCTTTAGGTATCCACTAATTTAAAATTTTTGATTCACATTTATAGATACATGAATCAAGTCTTATTTTAAATTATTAATATGATCAGTCAAATATAGATGGCAGCATATATCAGAAATGTAGATGTATACATTAATGAATACCTGAATCAAATATTATTTTAAATTATTAATGTGATTGACAAAATGTAGATGGCAGCATGTGTCAGAAGCTTATATGTTTCGGTCTTGCCGTTAATCCTGTGTCCTTGATATTGAGAATACCCATGTATTATAGCAGATTATAAGTCTTCGATAACCTTACCCAGAAGATCTTTTAAAAACATTTTCAAATAATTTAAGAATGATTCAAATTAATAAATTAAATTTATTACAATGGTATTTTTGTACCATAGGCATACCTAATGATTCACAAACATAAATTTCACTTTTGAAATAAGCACACGTAATCTTCATTTTTATCTCGTGTTATAAAAACAACAACTTTTTGTTTTGTTTTTCTGAAATGTATAATAAATATCGATCTTTTATATAAATTATTTAAAACATAGTATTGTTTTTTCATTATATTATTTGTTATTTTATAATGTGTTACACACACACACACACACACACACACACACACACACACACACACACACAATATTATAGTTATCTTGTTTTTATATTATATATTGAAAACCACTTTTAAACAATCTTTAAATATTTATTTTGTTCATTATTGCTTATTATCAACTTTATTATTCGTTTTTATCTATTATTATCATTTGAGAACATGATGTTGTTTTCATTAGGAGGTTTTGATGTCTCCGAAATTTACGGAAATTTTTTTAGCTGCTTTTACCAGTATTTCATCATTATTATATATGCTTCCTTTAGATGCTTTTTTGAAGGTTGGCCTGCTTTTACCAGTATTGTATTATTATTGCGTATGCGCCTTTGACAGCAGATGACTGACGAAGAATGATATCATAGTTGTTATTATCATATCAGAACATGATGTTATTTTGGGAAGAATGTTTGTAGAGTCAGCAAAATTCCGACTGCGAAAAAAAAAACACCATTGGTGAAAAATAAAACAATCCGTTGGCGAAAAATTGAAGTTTTATTAACAGCAAGAGCATCTCAAAAAATCAACTTTTAATAATATGTTGCCATCGCATTTTCAAAAGCTCTGATTTAAAAAAATAAGTTACTGACTACAGCAAATAAAATCTACAAAAATGCTATTTTGAGCACACGATTATATGAAATGAAATTAATAGGAAATGTGATATTTTTTTTTAAAAAAACAATTATTGCGAGACAACGTTTTTTGGATCGCTTGCAATACTAAAGTGACTCATTCAAGTGGGCAATTAAAACGAATAAAAATATAATTGAATTTGCATAAGCACGTGGTGCTTGGCCGTTCAAGAAAGGATGTTCTGACATGATACATTAAAATATGCATAGCAGATTTACTTTTAATCTTATTTCATCTTAAAATCGGTCAAACTGCAAAACTTTTTTGAAAACTTAAAAATTTTTATATATATATATGCAGAGAGAGAGAGAGAAGTCTCGTAATTTTTTATAACCGGTTTAAAGTGGTTGATGACAAAAATTAATTAAGATAAATAATGACTAAAAATAAATATTAATGCTCTCACATGATACTTGAAATTTGCGATCGAAGATTTCCCTTTCTTTTTTTATTTCTTTTGTTGCTCAGTTTTGTTTATTGTATTTTCTTCTGTGTCCATTTTACTCTAAAATTATTTATAATAAATCTCTAGCGACTATTTGATTGCTCGAAAATATTGATTAACCAAAAATTTCAATTGAAAATTTTGTAGGTCCCTTTGCCTTAAATTTAAATTTTATTTTTCAACTTGTTTGGTTACATTTTTGCGAGTTGGATACACTTTAAAAACACACAGAATAAATAATCATTCAACATTGTATAATGGATGCGTTACCGAATTTATTTCATGATTTACATTTTAAAACAGAGGATAAATTTAATAGAAATATCTATTATACGATGAAAAAATCAGCTTATTTCATTGGGGAAAAAACGTCAAACTAAAAAAAAAGATTAAAGTGAAATCTGCTACGCACATTTCAATGTATCATGTCAGAACATCATTTCTTGAACGGCCAATCACCACGTGCTCGTGCAAGTTATATTATATTTTTATTCATTTTAATTGTTTCATTGAATGAGTCACTTTGGTATTGCAAACGATAAAAAAAACTTTGTAACGCATTGATTGTTTAAAAAATATCCCATTTTCTATTTATTTCATTTCATACATTCACGTACTCAAATGAACATTTTTCTTGGTTTTATTTGCTGTAGTCATTAACTTATTTTTTTAAATCATAACTTTTGTAAATGCGATGGCAACGGGTTATTTAAAGCTGATTTTTTGAGACGCTCGTGCAGATAATAAAATTTCAATTTTTTGCCTACGAATTTTTGTCTACCTCTCTCCCAAAATAACATCATGTTCTGACATGATAAAAAATTGCATACGTTATAAAAACATTTCTTTTGATCTATATAAATAAACTTGAAAAACCTTATCTAAATATAAAATTTGTCCCAAATCGTGAGAGCCTTTTCCGAGATACACAATATATATATATTAACTATATGTTTTATCTATATTTCTTGCTTTTTGAAGTATTCATATAATAAAACGTTGTTTCTCATTTTCTTTGTTAAGCTCCATTTGCTATACATCCACCGGTATACATTCGAAACAAATATACAAACTGGAAAATAAATTAAGAATGCCAAAACACGGAACAATGTAAAATGTCTATTATTGTGTCAACTGGATAAAGGATTTAAGTGATACAAATAATAATATATCTTGTTGTCTGATTTGATTACTGTACTTTGAAAAATGCGCAAAGTTTGAATTTTTATGGAATCACTTGAGTCACATTTACTAACACAGTTTTGAAATAGTAACCTTTTAAATACAAATGATCCAATTTTGTGAGGTTAAATCTGAACGAGTTATGAAGATAGTTTTAGACTATATAAATGGCCACCTCAAGGGATATTTGAGATCCTTTCTATGATGTGGTTGTTGATGGACTTGAAATAAATATATGATGACTCAGACAGTAGAAAATATTACTTTTTCTTCATTGAAAGCATTTTTTTCTAATGGGATAGATATAGCTATTTCTAATTGCTCCAAAATTAATTATAATGCAATGATTAGAGTGACAGACGTTAGACTGAAGTTTGCTACTCCTATAGCAGAATGTAAGATTTCGCTAAATGAATTTTGGGCATAATTCAAAACTTTTAAACATTATAATTGTAATAATAATAAATTCATATTATTTATTATATCTATTCCATTTATCCCCCTGGAGACACCTCGAAATGAGGATGAGATGCTTCTGACATGGTGGTTGGATCGTGCCATCCTAGAGGGTGCATTAATAGGTGGGGGTTAAACTCCTCTCATCGATGACGGGACGTACTTCCTACGGGAAGGGTAGTACCCCGGCCGGTGATGGCTTTTAGGACTCAACCACAGTTAGCACCAGTGTTGATGTTAGATCATTCAATTTTATGGTTTATTCCATTTGCCTATGGGCGGGTAATATCTTTTTCCTTTTTAACTTAATCTAAAAATATTTATTAACCCTGGTAGCATATCTTGTTACACAATCTCACATATTGCGATATTATATATTAATCAATATTCCACAATATTTTACAATATCGTACGATATGATATTAATCAATATTCCACAATATTTTACAATGTCGTGCAATATTATGTGATATAAATCAATATTTCACAATATTTTACAATATTGCACGATATGATATTAATCAATATTACACAATATTTTACAAAATCGTGTGATATTATATGACATTAATCAATATTCTACAATATTTTACAATGTCGTGCGATATTATGTGATATCAATATTCCACAATACTTCTCAATATCGGGCGATATTACATGATAATTAATATTCCACAGTATTTTAATTATTGATCAAAGTTATGCAATAATATGCAATATTTAGGTGCTACTAGGGTAAGAAACTGATATTAATGTTAATCATTAAAAACTTATCTCTTTCATTTTACTGCAAATTAAAAAATGATATGTCCTTCCTTTTATTACAGGTTCAGATAAATCCCGATGGCCAAGTCCCATGTGACTTTTTGCTGTAGCTACTAAAACAAAACGGATGAGAAGAACCTTCAAAAGATGATTCTGATTCTTTTCCTGTCAGAAATTTAAACTCGCCCTCAACGATGTCTGTCAGCGATTCCCCAAAAGATCAGGAAACTCTCATAAAGAAGACATTCGCACTTCTGGAAAGTGGCGAAAGAGAAATTCAACTGCACGATCATTTTAAGAAAGTAGTCTTGATCTTAGGAGACACAGGAAATGGCAAAAGTAAGTTTTCTCAGTGGATTACTGGTGATGGTACAACACTAATAGCGAAAGAAACCGAAGAAGGCACTGGTGAATATATAATCGAAGATATCTATGGAACAGCCAGTTCCACCATAACATCCGAAACGGTGTATCCTCAGCTGGTGGTCGATAATGAAACGAACGTTCCTTATTACGATTGTCCTGGATTCAACGACACAAGAGACAGCAGCAACGATATAGCTACGACTTTCTTTATTAAGAAGGTAGTGGATTTTGCAAAATGTGTTAAGTTGATCTTCGTTATAAACTACCCGTCTGTGAGGAAGGGAGTTGACAGACATAATTTTATGAAATTGGTAAAACATGCTACCAATTTCATTAAAAACATCGAAAAATTCAAAAACAGTATAGCTCTAATCGTTACCAAAGTGGACAATCTTTATGTGAAGCAAGGAAATTCTTTCGTTTTAGTTGATAGCAATAAAGTTATTGTGGCTGTAGCTAAATTTTTAAATGAAGTTAGACGAGACTTGGAAGCGAAACTTCAAGAAGGCCCCTCTGAAGAAAGGGAGTTGTATGAAGCTGCAGTCAAATTCATCTCAATATTGTTGATTAGAGACAGAGGTCAATATTCGAGAATAGGACTTTTTAGAAGGCCCGATCAACCAGGACCTCTGAGCGAAATTTCTTTACTACAGGAAGAAAAAGAGAACGTACAACGATTAATTTATAAGAATCTTGTATTTTCTGAAAAAGAACAGGAGGATTTTGGCTACACAGTGTCTGAAAAATGCAAAAACAATATTCACTATTTAGTGGAAGAAATTAACGGAAATGTTTGGTCTTGTCTGTATCGATTAAAAGACGAATTTAAAGAGTATTACCACGGATTAGTAAACGGGATACGAAGACTTCTGAAATCATTTACGATTAAAACATCTTCCAGTGCTGATATATATCAAGCAAAAGATCTCTCAACTCGTCTAAGAGATGCATATTGCAAAATTCCGAGTTTAGTAGAAGATATGGCGAATGTGGCCAATCCAGAAGATTTAGCTCAAATAATAAATTCTTTTATCAGTGATTCAAATATCGATATATCGAAAAAAGAAATACTGAGTATCGAAAACCAAGGAAAGTATTTCAATTTTTTGCAAGTTGTGAGTGACAAGAAGTTCAGCGTTAGACCATGGGCTGAATTATTCCGAGAAATTGATGTTTATCTGTCTTCTGAAAGAAAAAGTCTTCAAGAAGATATCGATGCCATTGCATCTCGGATCCTCAAGCAAATAGAGACCGAATTTGATCAAATTGTAAAAGCATTGAAAAACCAGTTCGATGAAAAGACTAAACGATTGGATATGATGGAGATCTTTGGAGTTTTAAATCTTCACCATGGTGCTATTTTAAAAATCATCGAAGAAGCAAAACAGGTGAAAAGTGCAATGAATATTCTTAAAATAATTCGTGATGTTACGCGAGATATTGATGTTAATTTGTCCAAAGACAGTGCCTTGAATATCATACAGCAAGAGAAGAATTTAATTTTCTTAAAGACAATCAGTGAAACAGAAATTAATCTCGTATCATACGCTTGGATGCATTGGTTTGAGAGTGTGGTCACTCATCTTAATGAATCTAAAATATGGTACACGTTTTTAGATGACTTGCACTCTAAATTTTCAGAATACGAAATACAAAATAACAGAGAAAAATACGACGTAATTAACATTGAAGACTGGGGAGAAGCGACTAAACCCAAAGGAATTGTAGTAACAAAAAACAACTTCGATCAGTTTTTTGAAAATATAGCCAAATATAATATTGCAGAGTATGATAATGCAAAAAATGTCGGATTAACAGAATTGCGCTTAGAAAAGTTAAATCAGATACTTAATATAACTTTGAAACATACAGCAGATATACGATTTGATGAGCCTTCGATATTTATCAGAGAAGATTATATTATTTTAAGTGAAATTCTAGCTGACGTGGAAAGTTATAGCAAAGTTTGTACTTCCATTAAGTCAGGTGCGTACAGATTCTTGCACATTTTTGCTTTGAAGACGATATTTATCGATGAAGATATATCGCTTCCCGGCCTGGAATTAAGAATCATATCCCCGAAATGGGAAATCATAGGAAGGAGAACCATTAATTTGGTCGGTATCGATGGTGAGCCACATTCTGAAGATAAAGCCGAAGATGGTATCGCTCCTGGAAGTAATGGTAAAGACGGCAAACCAGGAATGCCAGGTAAACCGGGTGGAAATTTCTTCGGAATTGGCGCCTTCTTCGTTAATGCAGCCAACTTGACTGTTAGTGTCAATGGTGGGAATGGCGGTCCGGGTCAGCGTGGTGGAAATGGACGAGACGGAGAATCCGGAAAAAGTGTCGATTACCTGACAGATGAAGACTTACCGAACAGCGACGGCGATGGAACAACCAGAATCAAAGGCTTTTTTTGTGAAAAAACCTCTGAATGGAACAATCATACTGCGTTTGCCGGACTTGCAAGAAATACATTTTATAGAATTTTTGGTTCGCCCGGGCAAATTGGAGGAAATGGCGGGAATGGAGGAAAGGGAGGTGGAGGTGGGAATCCCGGAAAAGTGTTCTTATATTATTTAAAAAAAGATTCGAGAATAATGATATGTGCAAACAAAGGAAGAAATGGAGTGGGTGGTAGAGGCGGAAGAGGAGGAAGTGGTGGTGAAAACGGACAGGAGAAGTTTGCTGAGCTTAGACTTCAGCCCTTAGGTTTTCTCAGTGGGCAGCGTGTTATTGAATGGGCACGGCAAGTTGATGTTCCTAAAGAGACTCGTGCTTCAGCTGGAGAAAATGGCACCGATGGAGATAACAGTAGAGAATTGATAATTTCAGAACCAACAAAGGCTATATCTGAACCATTTAAAATTATTAATGCGTATAAAAGGTACGCAATAGAACATTTAAAAATTCCTTTAAAAAAAGATTCGGTACTTCAATTTATTAGCCTCTTGAATGGCAACGATGAAATCGCAAGCATTTATGGTGTTTTTGGATTGATTGACGAAGTACTAGGTTTAGAAGAGGAATATTTTAAACTCAGCAAACATCTGGATTTTGTTCCTCTCTACCAGTCAATACTAAATAGAATAAACGAACACAAAAAACGAATCGAAAGTTCAGAGAGTTCCAAAGAGATCTCAAAGGTTTTTATATATTTACAAACTACCGTTCTTAGCAGGATCCACTTTCTGAGGGATAAATCTCAAACGAATTTAATAATTGATATAGGCAACTATATGGATGTGCTGAAAAAAGATATAGAAGTGACCAAAAATTTACAAACTATATTCAACAAAATCTCTTTGAGAAGTAGGTTCAATGTCGATTTTAAGAACCTAATCGAAAAAAGAATCGACGAGGCCAAGTATTTCATCACAAAATTAATATTACCTGAATTTGATAGTATAGGGGAGCAAATTGATGAAAAAATACATTTGCTGATCGAAGAAACAAGACAATTGCAGGAAAAGACAAAAAATCAAACTCAAACTATGATTATGAAAAGGGAAGAATTGGAACGCACTTTGGCTATAAGACTAGCATTCAATGCTTTGAAATTCGTCGCCAAAGGAATCAATTTTCTGGGTCCTGTAGGGGAAGTTGTTAGTTCTGTAATCGAAGCAGCCGCGTCAGTTGGAGAATCGTTAGTCACAGACAACAACGAAATACATTTAGACCAAATTTCTATCACCATTCCAGATCTGGGTTCAATAGAAAATGAATTAAAAGCTTTTAAAAAAGAAACATTAAGAAGCTTCAACAGAGTTAGGGAAGAAGTCTTAAAAGAAACGGAAATTCATCCTGATTTATTACACGAAACACGAAAAAAGATAGAAGACATTAAAAAACAGAATGAGGATGAAAGTGATATTGGATTCCAGGAAGCAAAAGCATTAGAAGATGAATTAAGGCAAGAGTTAGAAAAAGAAGAAGAAATGTTCGAATGTCAGCCAGACAGTCAAACTTCCTTACAGGTGGTTCGGAAATTGAAGAACTTTATCGATTTCAACTCAATTATGCTTCTTTCCCTAAATGAGAGTGACAGAGATAAGCTTGATAAAATATCAAATGCCGTCCGATTAGCAGAAGACAAATTCCATTGTCTCAAATTATACGAAGAAATAATTTATTCTTCCATAACACCAATGCTAAAAGTCGTTGAGAATTCGCTATATGACATAGGAAGCAAACTGGATTCAAAATCTCTGGTAACACTTGACATAACTAAATGGCATGTTCAAAGGACCTTAAAAAATCTGCAGCTGCAAATTCAAGGGCTAACTCGTGGATTTAAGGCAGAAAACGATTTTGTCCGTTGTGCTGATATGTTACAAGAAGTCATGAGTATCCTAATCGGTATATATGATAGGATACAATATTACCAAGAACAACAAACCTTGGGCAACTATATTGCTGATATCAGCTCTGACGCTATATGCAACATTAATATCAGTGATAGTGACGTTGCAAAGGCCATAAACCGATTGGATTTTGCAATAAAATCGAATTTAATCCTGACGCAATATAAGACGGCCTTACATGCATTCAAACAATGGGTTTTCCCATTTTCTGAGAACTATCTTGAAAAATCGATGCTTCCTTCTTATCTTGAGCGAGAGAAGACGGTGGAAAATCTAATGTTTACAGCTATGTCCCACGTCGAGTATATGAAAAGGAAAGTGGATTTATACAAGGCATCAGTGATGAAAAAAGACAAACATCTTCATTACGGAGAATTCAGCAGTGGTAATCTTTCTACTCAACCTTTCTTTGTATGGGAGAACGAAAAATACAGAAATGTGTTGTCGAAACTCTTATCTGGTCGGGAAGTCATGCTCAAGGCAGATGTAAAGAAATGTCCAGCTTCTAAACAAGCAATTAAATTCAATTGTATCGATTTCCAATTTGTATCGAGCTGTAAATCGGCACAGTCTCGGCTAAGAGAAGAATTGAAGAGATTCGATATATCGGCAACCCACATGGGTTATTCCTACTTCAGATTCAATGACAAGATTTATTTAATCACGAGCGACAGTCAAACCATTTATTACTCTTTCGAGAAGAATGCCTCAGGTGAGTGTGTTCGTAGCAATGCTGTTTACAACAAGATTCAAAATGGGGATTTGATGCTCAGTCCTTATGCAGTGTGGAAGATAAAACTGATTAATTCCTCAAACAAAGATTCTTTTGAAGTGCTAGAAAAATACAAGAATGAGATCAGTTTAGAGTTAGCAGGTCACGGCAGCTATGTAACAGGTGACGATGCTTTTGAACTTATGGACGATGGTTATAACATAATTGAATCCTACAATGAACTGGATCAGCGTCTTGATTTAGAAGACTTCTAAAAACTATGTTGCTGTTACATTATTTTAGAATGATTTCATTCTCATGTCTAGTCTATCGAAAATCGAATACGTTTAGTTGTTTTCAATTGCTATTCTTAAATTAAAGCTCAGTTCATTTGTTGTTTTAAATAAATTTAAATTTTTACTTTGAATTTTAGTTGGTAAAGTTACTCAGATTGCATTTTTAGGTTTGTTAGGTTGTTTAGGTCACTTGCCAAAGACAAGCCTCCGCTGATACGATCAACAGATTTTAAGCCTAAGATATGAGTCTCTTTGTTTTACAAGTAGCGCCATCTAGGGCCAAGAGTACGACTTAGCTACACACACGACACGACCCTTTTTAGGGGGCGGACTTCATTCATGCATATTCATTCTTTCATCTCAGATCGTAATTTAGACCTGGAACAGAGAACGATCACCTGTGATCCAGTACTCCCAATGGTATTACTCTCGACATGGAGGACTTTACTACCAAGAACAGATTTAACGAGCGCCAGCCGCCACACAATCGGGGAATCTTTTAACCTAATGAGTACGAGTCACAATCCGCTAACATAAATGTCATTTAATATATGTGGGTCACATTCGAAATTGTGGTCCGAAAATACAAAATTAGAAACAAACCCAGTTTAAAACAAGTTTTGCAAGAAGAATGGGGTAAAATACCTTCAGATGCCACCAAAAATTTCTCAAATCGGTAACCATGACTTTTAGACGTCATGATAAAAGGCAAAAGGCATGCAAATAAATACTTATACTTTAATTCTATGCGAGACATTAAAAAAGTTTCATTGGTATATTCTCAATTATTTCAGACAAAGATCTGCATGTGAATATTTAAAATGCTTCTGAAACTTTTCAATTTAGAAAATTTTTCGTTGATTCTTTTTTGTTTTACCTTAAATTAAACCATTTGTTATGTGTAAAAATAAAAACATGTTTGCACGTCTTGGTATTGTGTTATTTGTATTGAAAATATAATTTATTGATTAAAAAGTAAGGTGTACTCTCAATTATTTGAACCCCTGTATAAACAATGAAAGATTTTTATTTTATATTATTATATGTTTTTTTATTTTATTTATATGGTTTGATTATAAAGTAAATTTTATTATCGTATGGCAGGCTATTATTATGTCAGAACATGATATTGTTTTAGGAATGAGGTTTTGCGGCGTCAATAAAAACCCGTAAGCGAAAAATAAAGAAATCCGTTGGCGAAAAATAAAAGTTTTATTATATGCACAAGCATCTCAAAAAATCTACTTTTAATAACGCGTTTCCACCACATTTACAAAAGCTCTGATTAAAAAAATAAGTTAATGACCATAGCCAGTAAAAACAAGAATATTGTCTTTTTGAGCATGTGATTATACGAAATGAAATGAATAGGAAATGTGATATTTTTTAAAACAATCAATGCGAGACAAATTTTATTTGATCGTTTGCAGCACTAAAGTGACTCATTCAAAGAAGTCATTAAAATGAATAAAAATATACTTGAATTTATACGAGCACGTGGTGGTTGGTCGTCTAAGAAATTAATTTCTGAACATGATACACCGAAATATGCATAGAAGATTTCATTTTTATCTTTTCGTATTTTTAACTTATCTTTTTAGAAACGGTAGAAAATACAAGCAGCTTCTTCTTTGAGGAATTTCGTTCAAATTTTGATATAGATAAATTTCGTCATCAAATATTTCCTTTCGTAAGTGTAGCTTATTCCATTAGTTATCTTATTCTTATAAAGATATGAAGATTCAGGCAACGATTATAATTCAAAATTTGATAGAAATGTACACTTTTGATCTAAAAACTACAAGCCTTATCTTAGGTATCTAGCTTGTTTTTTCAGTTATTGCAAACTTACAGGTAGACTAGCAAGTTGAAATTTTTTTAAAAATGTTGGTTTTAGGATTAACAGAGATTTAAATGTAGAAACTCATACAAATTTTGGGATTTACTCTTCATACATTTTGTAGAACTTTTTGTGTTTCTGTTATTATTTTATGAGAAATAGTGAGCAAAATTGTAATGGGAATCATGAACAAAAACAGTAAAGAGTAAATTTCTATGAGGACGATTCATTGCCATCTTTATTGGAAAGTAATCTATGATCATTGTTGATCTTTAATTTTATTAATTCCTAAACATTCTCACCACTTTTTTTAAAAAGAAGGTTGGGTTGAATATTTTTTTATTTTAACAATCGACACATAAGCCATTCTTTCAGCTATACATTATAATTACTATTCCTGTATCATGCTGGAATGTTTACGCAAAACTCATTATTTTATGCCTTGAAATTTGTTGAAGCAATTGTTTATCCAGGGGAAAAAAGGAATGGACTGTTTATCACTTCGTGCACAAACTCTATTAGAAGTTGTTACTTGCATGAACTTGTGTGAAATTTTCATAAGCCAGATAAAATCCTCCATACACATGTAATTACTTTTGTCTAGTGGTTATGTTACTCCGCTTATGAAGCTTCCATCATAAACTGTAAACAGAAAGACCGTTTTGCTTGTAATATTTTGTAGAGATTTGAAATTTAATTAAAAAATATTGTAAATAGGATACTATTTTAGGATTGATTCGCTTGACTTTCTATAATATATTTAAAAATTTACTCAACCATTTTAAGTATCTTACCATAACCTTAAAATATCTTGCAACATATTATCATTAAAACTAACGAGCAACGGCCAGGGCCGGGATAGCCTGGTCGGTAGAGAGTTGCATTCGTATTCCTTTGGTTGTGAATTCGAGCTTCGCCGGCCGAACATTCCCAGATTGTATGGTGACTGGCGCTCGTTAAATCTGTCGTGGTGACAAAGTTCTCCATGTCGAGAGTAATACGTCTGGGGATGCTGGGTCAGAGGGAATCGTTTTCTGTTCCAGATCTAAATAACGATTTGTGGATGAATGCAATCCGCTCCCTAAAAAGGGTTGTCACGTATGTGTAGCTAAGTCGTAACCTTGCTCCTAGTTGGTGCTTCTGAAAAACAAGAGACGCTCCTTCGGTTTAAATCGCCGACAGGCCTGTCAGAGGGCTTGAAAACGTGCCATAAGTAACAACAACAACATATGTATTGACTAATAAAATGTAAACTGGTATACCTAGATCACAAAGTAAAATACCTTTGCTGGAAAATTCCACAACTGCAAGTTCAACTGTTTTAAAAGAACTATTGACATCATGAAAGAACCGAATACTCTCAAACGGGAATTCTTTCGTATAAATGTAAACGAATGGGAAATTTGAAAACAAGCGAAATAGATAGTAAATGAGATAAATCTTTAAATTTATATGAGCTTGTTTGAAGTGTTACTGGATTTTTTTTGTCCAAAGTAGTGCAATATTGTAGCCTTCCTGTGCGCTGTTTCGTCTCTTAAAATACCATCAACCTTAACTTCCGGAATTTCTCCATTTGATTCAGATTATAGTTATCACCACTTTTAAATAGATACGGCCATGGATCGATTCCTAGTTGTATGGAGTAGAAACGGGAACTAAGCTAACTGCTATGCATTTACTGGTCAACAAAGTAGTGTTTACAGAAAATTTGTTCCCCAAGAGCTAATAAGGAATCGCAAGCAATTTTCTTCGAATTTTGGTATCCGCATCTGGATTCTAGCAGCTAGTCTCGAAATAAAGAAATCCATATGTCGTTAAATTTTAATTGTAATAACAAGCAGCTA
The DNA here is from genome assembly GCA_026289955.1 of Argiope argentata. Classification (NCBI taxonomy): domain Eukaryota; kingdom Metazoa; phylum Arthropoda; class Arachnida; order Araneae; family Araneidae; genus Argiope; species Argiope argentata. The sequence goes on from JAOUZG010017338.1 coordinate 618,062, forward strand.
ACGTATCTGTCTACCTAGGGAAACAAAGTTTTGAAAAATCCTTCTAATGAGTAATTTCAGGTCATTTTCTTTCCTAGTGCGATTACAAATACCGAAAAATATTAATCAGTAAATTCTGTGTTAATTGAGACTCTGCAAAATGGTCAATTTAAGTAAAAAATAGTAAAAATTGCAACAAAAGTAAAAAAAAAAAAACTCTACAAAAAATTCTATTGTACATATTCAAATTATTTTTATTCACAAAATACTTACAGCTATTGTGAAGGCAATCAACTAGAAACTAGAAATAATTGCATTTTTTAAAAGTTATAGCTAATAGAGGATTTTTGCATTGAAAATAGCACAAAAATCTTCGATTAAAATTTCATTAGGAAGCTCTAATACAAAAACAATTCAGTTCAAATTCATTGTCTTTAGAATACTTAAGATAACATATATCCAAAATTTCAAGGTAATATATTTATAAGTTTTTACGATATGAAATTTTGCATAAGAAAATTACAGAATTCTTATTTTTTTAATCGAATAAAATGATCAATTCATACTCATTTGATTAAATAAAAAGCAAAAAACCAATTGAAATGTTTTTACTGAATTATGAGTTTTATTAATTTTATAAATCATGCGAGCCAAACGATTTTTTTAAATAAATTATTTCTTATTACTTCTAATTCTTGAATTATTATTTCATTTTAAAATCGTTTGAGGCTAACGATATTTTATCGAAATTTTATTACTATTTTCAACATTTTAAAAATCAGTTGGCAACAATCCTATCTAGCTTTTATTGGATTTTATAAATATTAGTGATTAATTAAAATTTATTTACTATTCTATTTTAATTTAATTTAACTAATTTTTACTTATTATTATCAGAATATCTACTTTCATTATTAAATTATTCTCTAATGATAAATAATCATTTTAATGTATGGAAGCACATTAAAAATACTTCGATTTATGGATACATTTTGGAAGACTTTGTCTAATAAGATTAACATCCCATTTTAAAACAATACGAAGATTACATTTATATGATATCATGTAATTAATTATGTATATGTTTCATGTACAATTTTGACATGTCTCGTAACAAGATTAATGATAAACATTGCCGAGAAGCGTGTCTTAAAATGCAAATTTATTACATCTGAAAATTCAAATTCTGCGTTACAGGAAGCAAATGTAATTTAATGGATTCATCTGAACATATTTCTTCATTATCATCAATTGCTAAGCCCGAACGCGTTATTCTCGGCTTTAAATATTTAATTTGGAAAATAAATAATATGCAACACCTACGTCATTTAATGAACCGAAAACAATCAATCGTGCTGCTATATCAAGCGTATAACTGTTTAGAGAAAGTGATAGTTAAGTTATTACTCTATTTGTCTCACACAGCTCAGCAGTAAAATTTGGAATTGAAGTCATTTTTAAAAGATTAAATTCCGGATAGGATGATGGTTTCTTGGCAAAATTAATGGGTTAAAAGATTACCAATTTGTTTGCAATTAATCATGTATTCATTTCTCGAACGTGAATAATTTAAACTTCAGTCTCGATGGCCCAAGCGTTAGATATGAACATGCCCAAATCCGTAAAATAATTGCGATCGTAATTTTGAAGCCTTTACAGCTCCTTGAATGGGACAATTTTTTTTACATATTTAAATATGTTAATATATGATTTTTTCTGGTATATAAAATAATGCATTTTTTTGAATATCAGATGCTAAAAATATAGTGAAAAATACGACGGTTTTGTTTAGCAATACAAGCAAGTAATATAATTTTTTTAAAAAAATGATTCTTACTTAATTTAACAAAGAAATTTTTATTTTAATTACTTTTTGTTAATTAATTATCTTATAAAATAAGATAATTAATTATAATTAATAGCCTATCAAAAATTTTTTTAGTCAAAACAAAATTAAGTCGTATCCGCTGAAAATAAATCAGAATACACTGCTCATGCGTTAATTTTCAACTCCAATTGGAGCAATGCAAACGCGTGAATTTTATTCGCCAAGTGGGATAACACAAAACTGATTAGAAGTATTTAATTTCTTTTTTTCTGTTTTATAATTTAATTCAAAAGTACTACAAAATGAATCCCAAAAATCGATTAATTGTCTATGTCTAATTTCGAACGCACCAAACACTAAGAAAACAAAGAAAATCGTTTGAAATAATCGGTCAAAAACATATTAAACCTTACCTCATTAAGTGGGAAAAAACTTAAATTTTATCCATTTGGCGGTAAAGAATATAAGAGTTTTGGCTGGAAAGTTAGTTTTTAATTAATCAATAAAAAATAACCAAATTAATGAATTTATATTTAAAGAACAAACAAACTGTAGTAATTTTAATTGTCATCCTTCAAGTTAAAAAAATTACTTGAACTTGAGTGGTTGAATAAAAGGTATTTTATTAACGATTGAAACTTTGAACAAGACATATATTCATAGGGAGAGTGCGAGTAAATAGTAGGAATTGGAAAAGTGACAAAACATAAAACGATGAATAAGTATATGTTTTAACTACAAAAAAATATTTTGTAGTTAAAACATTACTATTAGAAACCGAAATTCAGGTATTTTAGAAGCGAAATCTGAATTATTAGATTTCATTTTAAAACTATACCAGTTAAAACTTAATAATTATGTAAAATTTATCAAAAATTTCTAGCTCTTACTTGCTTATGTACATTAATGTTAATTTGTATTCCCATAGTTCTTCTTTAATTAAACTAATTAACGAAGAACGTTAATGAAACTAATTAAAAGTATAATTTGAAGATGAAATATACCTGGCATTCGTCTGAGGTTCTCTCATTTTCTTTATGACAAATTGTGATATTTTAAAATTAGGTTGAATATAGTTCTTAATCTCATGACTTAATGATTCCAAATTTTAGGGTTAGAATTGCTGTGTTTTCTAAAGTTATTTAAATAAATTGTATAAATACATATATATTTTTAAAGAATGTGATAAAACAGTGAAAATCGATACCACAATTTTTCCATTATCGCAATTATAATCGACATGGTTTTTTACAGAATAAAATTGTTCATACGAAATTCATCTACATTCTGTATTATTCATGTTTTGGACTTATACCTTTAGTACTTTCGGTTATTGAGGCATACAAATTGAAAACTTTGCAGTCATTAAAGAATTTCAAATTTGATATTTTGGCGGATTTCCATATTTTACATTTCACTGGCTGTGAAAATCACATTTCTAGAATTATATTTTTTTAAAACACAATTACTCAAAAATATTTTCTGCTAGTCGGACAAAATTGATAGTAATACCATATTTGTTGATATGTCGCAACTTTTGAAAGAAATCCATACAAAGGATTTTTGTCAGTCTCCTTGTCCATCCATTTTGTTAAAATTAAACGACATAATCATAAAATATACAAATCTAGTCAAATGAAAGTCGGCTCACAGTTTAAAATTCTAAAATACAGATCTACATAAAATTTTGAACTAGTCTTTTATTATTTTGATGTCCAAATTCTTTGAACATATATATATATATATATATATATATAT
>JAOUZG010017338.1:622026-645266 GCA_026289955.1 Argiope argentata
ATATATATATATATATATATATATATATATGCATAGAGTCCCGATCTATTTTATAGAAGGGGGTAAAATAAAACAAAACTTCAATGGGACATTGTTGAAGGAATATTTTGATGTACAACTCATAGATTTCTATCTTCTGATTGCCACGAACATGGTCCATATCCAGAATACCCAGACAGACAGCTCATGTTACTGTTTGCTCAATGAAGAAGAAAGGGCCATACGCTTTTGACTCGGTGATTCCAAGCCACACATTAACCTTTGGAGAATCGCTTTCCCCTGATATGAACTCATGTGGTTTCTCAGTGGTCCAAATGCGACCGTTGTGTCGATTAACCTTCCCACATGTGTGAAAGGTAGTTTCATCACTAAAAAGAATCTGCTCTAATTAAATTTTCGTTTTCAAATTGTTCACTTAACTCTGCACACATAGCTGCTCTTGCAGGATAATCTTTTTCGTGTAGATCATGTAAGATTTGAATGTGATAGGCCTTTTACTTTAATATAATTTTCAAAATCTTATGAACAGTTGAGGAAGGAATGTGTAGTCCATGTAATGTCCTGCGAATCAACATGTAGGCGTCATCTTTGAAAACTTGACGGACTAGCTCAACACTTTGTTGTGGTGTAGAGGGACCTTCAGATATTTCGTCATCATAAAGTGAGCCCGTTATATTGAATTTGTTGAGTAATTCACGAATGGCTCTATCTGTAGATCCGGGCCTGTTGAATCGTCTTTGAAATCTGTCTCTAATCCCATTACACTTGTTTCCCTGGATATGGAGTTTTACGACCAGAATACGTTCTTCTATATTCATTATTATTCCTCCGGAACGTCAAACATGTTATTATTGTAAATACTGTGCTGACATCTATTGGCCGTTTTGGCAACTATCAGGCCAAATTCATTAACATTGCTTTTAGAATTGCCACTATCCTTATGTAATGAATAATTTTACCAATATATCATATTGTCGCTTAGACGAAATTAGCATAGGTAAACTGTGTGCTTATTAAATTCAAAGATAACACAGGCTAATATCAACTCGAGACTTTATTCAAAGAACTAAAACTTACATCTGTTTCTATACAAAAGACGAAATGACTTGAATCTTCCAGATTTAGAAAGATACAGAAATTATAAGAATATTCTAGAACAGGGATTCTCAAACTTTTAGACACTGAGGCCCCCTTTTTAGAATAAGTATTTTGGCTACCCCCCAAAGTTTTAACTCTGTATAAACCCTAAAAAATTACTAAAAATTACGCAAATGGTTAAATTTTATCCTTACTATAGCAAGACGGATATCTGACATGGTTGAGGTGTTCAGAGTCAGCTAAAGAAGCACATAAAAGAAAGTACTTTTTCTGCACTTAAATTCGATGAGTCAACAGATGTGCTCAAATTTTGTGCTACATCCGTTATGATTGCGATGATTCTATTCATGAAAACGTATTGTTTTGTAAAAAAAACTTAGTGTTCAGAACTCAAGAGTTAAGAAAGAAGATTTTGAAAATTTTATACTTACCTAAGAGTTCGTAGAGTATGTGTCAGGTATTGACGCCACATCCCTTGACACTTCATCTCTCTTCTTACTAGTATCATCTCATCTCGGAACTTTGATTGAATAGTTTACAGGTTACATTCCAGTTAAGGATATGAGTGGGGTTGTGTGGATAGTCCATCCGTTCAGTGAGCAAGCCGTAACAAAAGCTGAGCTGAGTGTCCGTCATCATGATCAGCCGATAGAGATTTCACGTGATCAGTCGGCTAAAGTAACTTTTAACAAAGCTTATATCGACACATTTTGGATAATATTAAAAAGGAGTACCCAGAACTGTCAACAACAGCATTAAAAACTTTGATGCCATTTTCTACGCATTACAACTGTGAACAAGGATTCTCCATAATGATGAATTTAAAAACAAAATCAAGAAATGGTTTGACATTGGAAAATGACATTGTTTTGTGTGTTTCGAAGCTCAATTCAAATATAAAAAAATGGTTAATTCCAAACAAGCTCACGTATCCCACTAACTAATAGAACATAAAAATCAACTTATATGTGCATTAAAAGCTTTATGTGTATTCTTTTTTTTAATAAAAACTACAGCAATAAATTAATTTTCTTTAAACTTTTCTTCCACATCTCGCGACCCCCCTGGGGGTTACGACTCACCATTTGAGAACCCCCGTTCTAGAACAAACGAAAAATAACTAAGAGTAAATCAATAACAAAACAGATTTAGACAACTTGTTTGCGGTCAGATAAGAAGTAGCAAAATGCCACTTTCAGTTTATTGCTTTCTACCACTGAGCCAATCGTGTAAAGTTAGAACCAGTTTCGTTATAATAGGATCATAGTAAAAAAAAAAAATTCCACTTTTATAAACTGTCTAACAAATTCTAGAATGTTAAAAAGTAGTTAATGTGAGATACTTGCAAGAAAAGGCTTCACATTGTCTTTGAATGATTATAAAAAAAAACTCTTCAAGGCACCAACAAGAAAGAAATGGGCAATCAATAAGATAATAATCAATAAGACTATCTTACAATCGTTTTAATAGTTAAAGCCATTTTGATGTATCGATAACAGCATCGTAGAATCCTTTTATTTTCAGTAAAACTTGAAATTCTTCCAGATTCTCCATCTGTTACCATTTATTTAAACTTTCCTTTTTCTTATTTTTCTCCAGATTTTTTCCCCTTTAATTTTGTGAATATTCCGATAAAAGTAACATTTTTCTTTTGCAGTTTTCGTTTTTCTAAAAATCTTATTTATGAAATAACGATTAAAAGTCAGATTATTCAACTCAGAGACTCACATAATAACAAAACAAAAGTTGTGCCTCTTCCAGATCTTGAATCGATTCAAATATCGATTTGATTTAAGCGATAATGTTATCAAAAAGCCATTTATGTACCATTTTTCACCTGTTTTGAAAAAAAAAATGAAACTGAATATATATCCATTTATTTTAAAAAAAGTACGAAGGTGTTTTAGAAAGAAAACTTAAGTAACATTCTTAATTACATTTTCCTACTCAAATGGTATTCAAAGTAACAATTTATTTCTAAAGTGTGCCATTTTCAAAGTAAAAATTGAAAAATAAAAAAATTGATTTTATTTTACCGGATTAATCAATAATTAAAGAATTAATCTCCTTTCTAAAATGAAATCATATCGAGCTTTATTTGGAAAAAAATATACTGATTCTGAAAGTAAAGGTAATTTATCACTCTACTTAATTAATTTAATAAATAATTATTTGGTACTTGGAAAGAAATTGAAATTTTACACTTAGATCATCATTATTATTCTTATTAAATATAAAGCAATTAATGGAAATATAGCATTTGAAAATTTAAAATTTTAATTATGTAGTATTTTAAAAAGTTTAAAATTATTAATTAACTCATAGAAAAAATTCGGAAAATTGAAAAAGGAAGTATTTTGAAAAATATTGGAAAATTCGAAATCTCAAAATAATACATAGACGCAAAGTGATATAAAGTATTATTTACAAAACGAACTGTTAACCAGAATTACAAATATAATAAAAGTATTTTTAACGAAACGAACTGTTAATCATAATTACAAATATAATAAAAGTATTGTTAACGAAACGAACTGTTAACCAGAATTACAAATATAATAAAAGCATTTTTAACGAAACGAACTGTTAATCATAATTACAAATATAATAAAAGCATTTTTAACGAAACGAACTGTTAACCAGAATTACAAATATAATAAAAGCATTTCTAACGAAAAGAATTGTTTACCAGAATTATAGAAACAACAAAAGTATTGTTAACGAAAGGAATTGTTAACCAGAATTATATAAACAATAAAAGTATTGTTAACGAAAAGAATTGTTAACCAGAATTATAGAAACAATAAAAGTATTGTTAACGAAATGAATTGTTAACCAGAATTATAAAAACAATAAAAGTATTCTTAATAAAATAAATTGTTAACCAGAATTATAGGAACAATAAAGGTATTATCGAGACAAAGAATTCTTAACTAGAATTATTGGAACAATAAAGGTATTATTGAGACAAAGAATTCTTAACTGGAATTATTGGAACAATAAAGGTATTATTGAGACAAAGAATTCTTAACTGGAATTATTGGAACAATAAAAGTATTATTGACAAAAAATTCTCAGTAAAAAGTAGAATTATAAGAACAATGAAATTTAATTTAGAAAGGTATTTACAAATGCTCTCTGAAGTTTCTAGATGGCTTTTCTGTGAGATCATGAAAAAGTCAAAACTTTTTGAAGTTCGAAAATTTTTTGAATTTTACTTCATACCTTAAAAACTATTTGAGGAAGAATGTTACAATTTGGAATACTGATGCTTTAGGTGTTTCTTCGATAAGTATAAATTTTTTATGAGTTTCTATTCACATTTTTTAAACTTATAAATTAAAAAATTCAATTAAAATTATAAAACATGCTGTCATATTTTTAAAAAATGTTTAATTTTTGTCTTTCTTAAGTGTATTTTATTTTTGTTACAAAGTAATAGGATTATTTTCAAAAAATTACTATTTTTAAAAAAATATTGTTACGTTTTTAGCGTAGCGGGTTCGGATTGAATGGATTTTGCTAGAGGACAGCACAGACAAATTTATTTACAGCTATTTACAGGATGACCTGATAAAGTAAAAATTTCAGATAAATACAATCTAGCAGTCAACAGTCACTTACAGCGTAAATGCAAGTCTTACGCTCAGTAAAAAACAGATTGCAAAACAGCTATCGTACAGCACAGTAAACAGTAAATCGCAGCGAGCTCAATAATGCAACGTTGACAGCAAACGTAAGCACAGATCACTAATCCTCTAGTCCAGCGAGACGATTCTCTTCCGAAAGGGGAAAAACTAACTGACTCACTACAGCTACTCATCCCTTGTATAGCCGAGGAAGCGCGTGCACCGAAACTCGTGAAACTTCTCAAAACAACACGTGCAATCCATCGGTTACTAGACTATTCCTTTCGCCAAACCAATCAAGCTGACGAGAGGCTCCTCGCCAAACGTCGCCATCTTTGGCGTATTTTTGTGCCGCTCGCCCGCTTGTAACATATTGGAAAAAGAAACAAAAACGGGAATTCTCCTTCATAATTAGGAATTATCAGTTATCAGCCATTTATTCAAAATGTTGTTTAAACTATTAAGTAAATTCAACGTGCATACACGCCAGATTCTCTATTTGATGCATAATATTTTATGCTATAAAAATGAAATATTATTCACATTATTTTGATTTTATTTACAAAATTTATTGTGCAATCGTTTGTATCCCGTTCAGCATGTGTATGTGTCATAGTTTAACATTAAAAAGGGGATCAGGCCGGGGTGGTACAGTCTCGACTTTAAAATTAGAGGGTTTCTGATTCGAAACCGGACTCGCCCAAAGAAACGTAGTGTAAGCTGGTTTGGTGCACGTTAAATACGTCGGTATAAAAAAAATTTCTGTTTGTGTAGTGTGGAAGTTTGGAGGGGTGTGTGATAGCTCAGATGTTGTCCTCGTCACCTGACCTCGATTCAAAATTACGGTCCGTCCCAAAATAGTCCTCTCTCTGCTTTAAAACGGGACGTTAATTAAAACTAAAATAAACTTTAAAAGGGAATCCTGAGGGACTTTGAACAAATAAATCCCGCAATTAACAGGTTAACTCAAATATTAATTCAAAATTTAGTGTTATAAAAAATGTAATTGACGCAAATCTAATTATGAAGACGGCCCTATAAAAAAATCCATTTTATGCTTCTACAGAGATGGGTGCTTACAGTTTTATAATGCGATTATTCTTTTCGTAATGAAGAGCATGTTCAATTATACTTTTTAACGGACAGTTCCCTTGGACAGGGACTTTTACAGATGTTAAAGTGCGTATCAATTAATTACATTTACGGCTATTATCAGAGAATAACAACTTTCGATTAAATTGGTGATAGTATAGCAATTTCAGCAACATATTTAGGTAATTACAAGAATCACGGAGTTCCTAGCCCGATAAGGAGGGTAATCTCCGGTAGATGATGGACTTGCATAAGTTGTGACTTTCAATAGTCAACGCGATCGTGTCAGATACATAATTAGGTATATGGAGAGGAATATATAAATAAAAATCCATTTATATAAAAACTGGTAAATTTCTTTAAACTCTTTATTAATTAAAATTTGAATATTTGTGTAAAAATGGGATGCAAAATTTTAAATATGAAATATTGAAGTTACCCTAATGTAATTAAACACTTTTTTTTAATAGATTACGAGATTTCTACGTAGATCAATCTAATGAGAGCGTTTAAAGAGGAATTCTTCATAGGACTGTGCGGAATTATAACATTGATAAACTTGGCTGTTTAATTTTGCAATTCTCCGATAATTGTGTTCATTGATTTTTGGTCAGTCGATATTTTTCGGAAATAATAAAGATGTCTATCTATAATTGTAATCATATATATAATTGTAAACTGAATGTGATGCGTCAGAAATTTATAAAAATGACTTTTTTTAAACTCATTCGGTTATTATTTTTTCTATTATTATTTCTTATACTGTTTTGTTATATTGCCTTAATTGAGAAACAAGAAATATTGACAACAGAAATAAATAATAGAATCTCAAGATATGAATCAAAATATTTAAATAACGACATGCATATTATTTTTTATATTTTACGAGTCAAATAAATGATGCTGTGTTTTTTTAAAAAAATACATTGCTGTAAATGTTAGAAAATCAGCTTAAATAAATGTATAGAAAATTAATGTTATCTAATGGAATGATAATTATAGAAAAATAAATAAATAAATTCTTTAATCTAGAGTGTAGCAGGTATCGGAAGAAAAAAGTTAAATAGTTACTTCATAAAGTTTCATAGTTAAAGAGCTGGTTATAGTTTAATTTATATAACTAATTTGTCTAACTAGTTATAGTTTAATTTGTAAGTTAGTTGAATTTGTATTTTTTGAAATTATGGTTATTTAGTTACAATTTTAAAATGAGCTAAATTTATAGTCTTTTGAATTTACGATTATTTAGCTACAGTTTTAAATGTAATTTAATTTATAACTTTTTGAAGTTACTGTTAATTGGTTACAATTTTAAAAGAAAGTTAGATTTATAGTTTTTTGATATTACGGTTATTTAGTTAATAATGATACGGTTATTGAGTTAATGCAATTTTAAAGTTAACAGAGGGCCAGAATCGTCTGGTTGGTAGAGCGTTGGACTGGTACTCCTTAGGTTACGAGTTCGAAACTCACCGGCTAAGATTCCCCAAGTGTGTGGCGGCTGGCTCTCGTTAAATCTGTTCGTGGTTCCAAAGTCCTTCATGTCGAGAGTAATATCACTGAGGGTTCTGGTTAAGAGGTGATCGTTCTCAGTTCCAGGTCTAAGTTACGATCTGGGATGTATGAATAAATTTGCATGAATGAAGTTCACCCTCTAAAAAGGGTTGTAACGTGTGTGTAACTAAGTCGTACTCTTGGCCCTAGATGGTGCTACTTGTAAAATAAAGAGACGCATTTCTTAGGCTTAAAAATCTGCTGATCGTATCAGCGGGGGCTTATCCATGGCACGTACCTTTAGTAACAAAAACAACATAAAGTTAATAAAGTTTAATATTTAGTTCCTTATATAATAAGTAAAGAAAACACAGCTTCAAAAGATAAAAAAAATATTCTCAAAATATGGAGAAACTTCTCTTATTGAGACATTTATATTCAGAAAATTGTTGCAATTTGAATATTCAAGAAGTCTTTCTAGGAAAAATAATTTTTATTTATATTTGTTTGTTCGATAAATAGATATACAATTTTTGTAAGAATTTTGCTTGCATTAGATAAAAACATATTACAAGGTAGTTGATGGTATATCCATTAAATGTAAAATTTAACATCACAAGCCGGATATTTAATATTAGCATTTAATTAATTAGATATCGACTTAACATTGATGTTAGATTTGCAGATTACGTCCATGGAGTTAATAAAACTTTTCATTGAAGACACGATTTGAATCCACATCTATTACAGAACAAAAGTATCGATTATACAACTCGAAACATGCATGATTACTATACAAATAAAGACAGATAAAACAACAAGAAAGAAAAATATGACTTATCATGAGGAATCGGAAGCCTAGATAAAAAATTGATAAATACAAAACATTCAATCCAGAACATTTCAGATATTTTATTTGTTACATAGAAAAAGTTCATATACTAAGATATGACTTATGGAACGCCTAGAACTATATAGGGCTAATCTCCAAACATGGTATTTAAAAAATTCAATTTTGATTTTCAGATATATGGGCAAATTTATTGATTGTCATCGAGTTCTCCTGTTAACTTTAGAAGTATATTTTACATTACCACTTTATTAGGTAATTTATAAAAACATATTTATATTCTTGGCTCTGTTATGCAATATAGTATTATTATGTGTTTTAATGACAGGTTTTAATATTTCGGTAACATCATTTTTTACGTTATTTTTCTTACAATATCAATAGGAAGTTGGCTGACAAAGGCATATGAAATTTTTTTGAAAATACTATATTTAGTATATGATATAGGCATTACCTTACTTCAGGAACCCATAAAAGAAAGATTCTCCATCGGATAATTCTATCAGACGCTGGTTAACACAATTTCAGGAAACTGGCAGCATTTTACACCGAAAGGGAGCGGGATGACCTAGCACTTCGCAGGAAAATGTTGATCGCCTCCAAGAAACGTTTACTCGCAGTCCACGAAAATCAACGAGACAATCAGCTGTGCAGTTACATCTGCCACATACGACAATATGGAACGTTCTACATAACCACCTTCAACTGAATGCCTACAAAGTGTAAATTGTGCAAGTTTTAATATAAGCTTTTAATAATTTTTTTGTGCACTTTAATATCAATAATAAAATTCTTTGAGTTGTAATTTACAAATACGTAATTGGTTTTTTTGCGAAATATTTTTTATTTGAAAGGTATGAGGTACGGAAACCCCGACAATAATTAACGAACACCCTATATTATTACTATTGTTCTGTTACAAATTTAGGCTATTTTCCTAAAGTGCCCAGTAATATTCCGTAAGTTACTAAACACCCAATACTTGCTATAATAATTGACCTGTCGAAAATATAAATGTGCCACAAAGTGAGGTTAGTATCTTGTTGATAATTCTTTTTTATCCAGTATGAAATTTGTTTCCGATGTGACAGCAGACGATATGGTAGGCATTTTATCATCTGCTTTGTTTTGTTCTTAATTTCGTTCGTGAAGGATGCAGATATCATGAGTCCCATCTGCATGAATAAAAAGTAAGTCAATGAGCATAAACTAGAATACAGTTCTTCAGAAGATGCAGTTCTGTAGAATGCTATCCTATAACCTGCCCAGAAAGTTCCCGTCATACTCATAAATACAGTAAAAAATGCAGCAGATGAAAACTTTTCATCCAAATCGCAAAGGATTTTTAACGTTTTATTATAAACTGTAAGAATTTTTTCTACATTTGTAAGTATGCATTTATTTTTCATTCTTTGAAAACATACTTTAAAGAAATTTCGGATGTAGTAACATATAAGGCAATAGTAGATTACAAACAAATTAATAACACCGCCTGTTATGATAATGAATATAAATTCAACAACTTTGTAAATCTGAAAAAGGGACAAGGATTGTTTCGCGGGGAATTCTAACAATAGATTCGAACAATTCACTTTTGCTGAATCTACGAGCTGTATTTTAGAGCTATATGATTTATATGACATTGCAATATACAGAATTATCAAAAGATTTTGAAAACCATAAAACGATATTATTAATTTGTTTCTCTTTTTGAAATGATTGAAATCACTTTTTGGCATCATTTCGAGAATGAAGATTATTCTTTTAGTGATGGAATACAGTGATCTTCGTTTTCTGTAAATTGAAATGTAAAAAGATATTTCCAGAAAGTTGATAAATAGAAGAGTGAGTTCCTTCAATTTTTCTGCATAGCAAAAGAAAATTAACATTTGAAAATAACCTCTTAAGAAGAAAGCATTTACAACAAAAAACAGAAGACATACTTTTATGCAGTTAATGCACGTTTTACTTTTTCTTCCAAATATTTCTGATCGATTCGTGTTATCTTGGGATTTTTGTAACGAGTCTATCCCAAGTATTTTCAAAAGAATGAAAACGATTCTAAATTCCTTAATTGCTGAGTATTCTAAATCATGATTTGCCTTTCCATTATTATCCCAATTTTTCATATAACGATTATTCATTACTCTTCCGTTGGCAACGTTTTTGAAGTCAGTGCTACTTCTATGTGGTATATGAAACAGCTTTCTGCTTCCCTTTAAGAATGGAAATATTTTAATCATGATTTTTCATTAATACCTGCTAAATGGTTTGCTTTTACTAGTTATTTTTTCTAATTCTACGTATAATCTATTTTTTATTATATATTTAATGCACTTAATATGAAAGAAAGACGGTTGAGATTAGCACTTCAAATTGCATTATTTTTTTGAAAACTGCAAGTAAATGGATCCCAATTTTCGTATAAAATCTTTTGGCACTTACAAAGTAATTCTAATATTTCTAAAAAGAAAATTGTTATTTAGATGCAAAGCCACACTAATACAATACAATTTGTATAGTGTAGCTTAGAATAACACTCTGATAGAGCTTTCTCTAGTTTATATTATATAGAAGCTTAGAATAACACTCAAGTAGTAGCATAATAGCAAGAAATAACACAACAAATACAATCATCAGATAAATCCCAACTCATAGAAATTGAAGACATGGAGCTGAATGGTTATAACAATACAAACAACTTTAATTTTTAAAGTAGTCCTAGTCACACTTTTATCCCAGCAAGTATAATAAGTCCCAAGGTGTAATTTGTTTTGATAAGTTATTTAAGTTTATTACAACGAAATTTATTCCTTGTAATTACAGCTTATTGGTTTGTGCTGTACTAATTGAATAATCTTCATCATACTTCTATACTAATTGTAGACTAAGGCACAAAGTATAATTTGTCGTGATACGTTATTCTAGTTTATTACTACGAGATTTATTCCTCTTAGTAACAGCGTATCGATATGTGCTGTACTAATTGAATAATTCTCACCACACTTCTATTCCAACTGTAAATAAAAGCACAAAACATAATTTGTCTTGATATATTATTCTAGTTTATTACACCGAGATTTATTTCTTGTAGTAACAGCGTATCGGTATGTGCTGTACCAGTTGAAGACCATTCACCACACTTCTATCACAACTGTACATTAAGGCACAAAGTAGAATTTGTCTCGAAAAGTTATTTATTACAAGGAGATTTATTCCTTGTAGTAACAATGTATCGAACTATGCTGTACTAATTGAATAATCCTCATCACACTTTTATTCCAACTGTAGATTAAAGCACAAAGTATAATTTGTCTTGATACGTTATTCTAATTTATTACACTAAGGTTTATTCCTTGTAGGAACAACATATCAGTATGTACTGTTCCAATTGAATGATTCTCATTACACTTCTACAACAACAGTAGATTGAGGAGCAAAGTATAATTTGTTTTGATAAGTTATTCTATTTTATTACAGCGAAATTTATTTTTTGTAGCAACAATGTACTGGCATTAGCTGTTCCAATTGAATAATCCTCCTCACTCTTCTATTTCAACTGTAAATAAAAGCACAAAGCAAAATTTGTCTTGATGCGCTATTCTAGTTTATTACGACGAAATTTATTCCTTATAGCAACGGCGTATCTATATGCGTTGTACAAACTGAAAATTCCTCATCGCACTTCTATTCCAAAAGTATATTAAAGCACAAAGCATAATTTGTCTTAATATGTAATTCCAGTTTTTTACAACGAGATTTATTTCTTGTAGTCACAGTGTACTGGCATGTGTTGTACCAATTGTATAATCCTGATTACATTTCTATTCCAAATGTCAATAAAAGCCCAAAGCATAATTTGTCTTGATGTGTTATTATAGTTTATTACAACGAATGTTTTCCTTGTAGTAACAGCGTATCGGTATGCGCTGTACCAATTGAATAATTGTCATTACAATCTACAGCCACAGTAGACTCAGGAGCAAAATATAATTTGTTTTGATAAGTTATTCTAGTTTATTAAGACGAGATTTATTCCTTCTAGTAACAGCGTATCGATATGTGCTGTACTAATTGTATAATCCCCATTACACTTATTTCCCAACTGTAGATTAAGACACAAAGTCTTGATACTTTATTACAGTTTATTACAACGAGATTTATTTCTTTTAATAACAGCGAATCTGTATGCGCTGTACCAGTTGAATAATATTCACCACACTTCTATCTCAACTGTACATTAAGACACAAAGCATAATTCGTCTTGATATGTTATTCTAGTTTATTACAACACGGGATTTAATCCTTGTAGTATCAATGCACCGGCATGAGCTGTATCAATTGAAAAAACCTCATCACACTTCTATTCTATAAATAAAAGCACAAAGCATAATTTGCCTTGGTGCGTTATTCTAGTTTATTACAACGAGATTTATTCCTTGTAGTAACAATGAATCGGCATGAGCAGTACTCATTGAAAAATCCTCATCACACTGCTATTTCAACTGTATTTTAAAGCACAAAGCGTAATTTGTCTTGTTGCGTTATTCTAGTTTATTACAACGAATTTATTCCTTGTAGTAACAGCGTATCGATATGTGCTGTACCAATTGAATAATCCTCACCCCACTTCTAATCCAACTGTAAAGCACAAAGCATAATTTGTCTTGATGCGTTATTCTAGTTTATTACAACGAGTTTTATTCCTTGTAGTAACAGCGTATCGATTTGTGCTGTACTAACTGAATAATTCTCATCACTCTTGTATCCCAACTGTAATAAAAGCACAAAGCATACTTTGCCTTGATGCGTTTTTCTAGTTTATTACAATGATATTTATTTCTTGCAGTAACAGCGTTTCGATATTTGCTGTACCAATTTAATATTCCTCATCACACTTCTATTCCAACTGTCGATTAAAGCACAAAGTATAAATTGTATTTATAAGTTATTCTAGTTTATTACCGCGAGATTTATTCCTTGTAGTAACAGCGTATCGATATGAGCTGTACTAATTGAATAATTCTCACTACACTTCTATTTCAACTGTATTTTAAAGCACAAAGCATAATTTGCCTTGATACGTTATTCAAGTTTATTACAACGAGTTTTATTCCTTGCAGTAACAGTGTACTGGCATGTGTTGTACCAATTGTATAATCCTGATTACAATTCTATTCCAACTGTCAATAAAAGCCCAAAGCATAATTTGCCTTGATGCGTTATTATAGTATATTACAACGAATTTATTCCTTGTAGTAACAGCGTATAGATTTGCGCTGTACCAATTGAATAATTTTCATTACACTTCTATAACCACAATAGATTCAGGAGCAAAGTATAATTTGACTTGATGTGTTTTTCTAGTTTATTAAGACGAGATTTATTCCTTCTAGTAACAGCGTATCGATATGTGCTGTACCAATTCAATATGCCTCATCACACTTCTATTCCAACTGTATATTAAAGCACAAAGCATATTTTGTCTTGATACGTTATTCTTGTTTATTACAACGTGATTTATTCCTTGTAGTAACAATGCACCGGCATGAGCTGTACCAATTGAACAACCCTCATCACATTTATATTCCAACTGTAAATAAAAGCACAAAGCATAATTTGTCTTGATGCGCTATTCTAGTTTATTAAAGCGAGATTTATTCCTTGTAGTAACAAAGTATTGTACCAATTGAATAATCTCCATCGCACTTCCAGCTATGTCGCATTTTATCCTATGATGCACCTGGATCATCATTACAAGATTTTGTTAGGACGATTTTTCTCTTAAAAAAAGAAGACTATTTTGTAAACTTTCCAATAAAAATCATTCGAAATCATTCGAAACAATTCTCTGTTCCGCTGAATAAGGTTTTATGAGATTTTTATTATAAGTCTTTTCGCCAGAGAGCAGAGAAACGAATTTATTTTGGGTCTGCAGACGCAATTATGGTTGATGGAATAAATTGAATTTGTAGAAAGGAGATATAACAGCACATACTATCGAATGTATAAATAACCGAAAGTTGCGTTTGCAAGGTAGATAAATATTGCTTTTTGATTATATACATTTCTGTCATTTCCCTAGTATTTATGGTCTTTCCCAATAAGCTAATATCAAGATATTAATAATTGAATGATCAGTGCTTCACAGTTAGTTTCTTACTTGAACATATTTCTATTAATTGCTTGTTTGTAATAAGAATTATTTATATAAGCATATTTCTGAGCTTGGATGTGTTTTCAATATCTTATAAGATTGAATTTCTCAGAAAATCTTGGGTTTATTTCTACTTTGTTGTCAAATCTATCTCCGTTCCACATACTTAATTGCTAAGTAAATATTTACGAAAAAGGGAGAAAGGAAAAAAAATGCCGCCAATCAATAAAGGAGTGTTTTCGCTATATATAAATCAATGAGAATAACTTCATAATTATTATAGTCGGTTATTTAAAAAATAAAATTAATAAAACCATTTCTTAAAAACTTTTTCAAGTGTTACATTATCAAGTTGCTTTTTAAAAAAAAATCTAAATTGTTTTCCATTTGTTGATCTATAATTAATAGAGTTTTATTACAAATATTATAAACGATTCAAATGACGCTTTTCTCAATTAATTATCAGATATCACCATGAGTATGCAATAAAAATAACGAAATTATAGCTTCGAAACTATAGTTTGTTGCATGTCCGAAAAAAAGAGCAAGAAGCCCTTTACTTTTGTTCTTTCTCTTCATGTTCGTGCTGTCCTGTGCGCGTGCATTAAAATATACAAAAGACATGCCCGTGGTCTTATTTTGATGGAATATTTACCATGGAACACGACCCTATATAAATTTGTTTAATTTATGCGCATATGTTGCACATCAATTAATTGTAAGATATCTGTAAACATCATATATTTCCAAACTCATCGATGGCTTCAATTACATTTCTGCCTCTCTTTTTCCATTCCGCTATTACCGTTCAGGACATTATTTTAGTTCTGATCATTTTGGAGCCCCAGAATTGAGGGGTTCCGGTGGCATATAAAGTAACCTTATATTGATAGGAACCTTACAAAAATTTAAGCCCGCTGATTGGTTGGACTCATCCAACGTCAGGACCTGTGATGCCAACTGATATATTTGTGTACTAATAGCGGTCATTTGTCCTTTTTTTGACATAAATACTTAATATATACTATTTTTTCATTCTTTTTGAAACTTCCAACTAAACTTCCAACTTCATTTTGTAATGAAGTTGAATCATATGCACAGAATGTAATTACTGTTCGCAGCTATGTAAAAAATTTAGAATTTTTAAGAGACAAAATAATATAATAATAAATTTTCTAACAACAAATATTTCTTCATGGAAGATTGAAAATAGTTTGTATAATTTTTTTAAAATTTATTTTTCAGGAAAGTTGAGCATTTAAAAACTTATCTTATTTTGAATTGAAACAAATTTGGTGCCAATTTTTTTTAGGCCATTCCTTTTTCTCAAGTACGGAAGTTGAAAGGGAAGCCAACTTTCATTTACCAAAATTTTTTATTTTCATTCGGAAAAATTTCAAAATTTTTTAAATGAATTCTAGTTTTTTTTTTTTTTTGCTGAAATAAACTTTTTACAAGGAATTTTTTTAGAAACCAAAATTGCTACATAAACGTTAATTTGGGGCAAATATTATAAATTCTGTTGTGTTTTTTACAGATATAGCTAAAGAATATAGAGCAGATAGAAAGCAGCACAATTTGAAGCTTATAACAGCTGGCTATTCAAATTTGATAATTTGAATGAGTTTTTTTTAATTCACGCAAAAAAAATCGAGTTCGCTCATTTTCATAATAGATGGCGCCATGATGTAATTTTAATTCGTTTCCAAAAGATGGATAATTATAAATGTTTACAAGTGAATAAAATAAATGATACGAAGAAACATATTTTAATTGATGCAGAGGAATTTTTTGTTCACAATCTCTTGTTTGAATTGACGAACACGAATTCCAATTCGTGTTCGTCAATTTTCCGAATTTCGCTATCCATTTGTAGCATTCTTCAAAAATTTTCACATCACTGCGTCAAAAGATTTGGTTTGGAGTAAATGATTCCACTTTAGTATAAAATGGTCGGAAGATTTGTCTCCAAAAACAGAGACATTTCATAAATATCGAGAAAAAGAAACTGTATGAATTTTTTATGTCTAAGACCAGAGAAGCACTGCGCTAATCTTTAAACATCACATTTCATGACGTAGGATGAGTCCAACCAATCAGCGGGCTTAAATTTTTGTATGGTTCCTATCAATGTAAGGTTAGTTTATATGCGTCCCAGTGAATAGCATCCACCGCAACTCAAAGATGGCCGGCGTTGTTATGGTAGTTGGGGATCTTAGCGCTTCAGGCAAAATCATAAGTTTTTCCCAGACGTTGCATAATTGCTAAAGTTCCTGGTATCTTTGATTATACTGAATATTTAATTAGTAGCCCAGTGCCATTACTTCCAGAACGTTTTCTCTTGTTAGGGAAGTAGTCAGAAGCGGCGGCAGGAATTTGCCGACAAGGAGGCAAGACAAATCCGACAGGGGGGGGCAACAACATCTCTCATTTGGCTTCGAAATAATTCAAAATAGTTAATTTCTCATTTAATTAACGAAAATCAAGTATTATTTAGATTTTTTTTATTCAGATACTGGTCCTTCCTTTCATTGTTAATTGTACATTTGTAAAAAAAATGTTATGCGATATCTCATTCACTTGTCGGATATATTACCAAAATAAGCCCAAATTGTAAGTTAAGTGAACGACTATTTAATCAAATTTTGGAAATCTGCAGACTTCTTCGCCACTCGTCGTTGAATTTATAGTCGATTGATCAAAAATTGGCAATAAATTAGCTTACCACCTTGGTCGGTTATATTGTCAAAAGTAGTAAAAATTATAAGCTGAATGAATGACATTTGAATCAGATGTCTGCAAATCTGCTTAACATATGTCTTCGACATCCATTATTTTCAATTTTTAGATCTATCAAAAATTGTCTATGAAAAATACGGCATATTATTGATCTACCACCGTATCGAATATTTTGCCAAATATAGTCTAAACAATCATTACTTGCATATTTCTATCGTTTATAATATATTAATTTCAATGAGGTTTTTAAATAATGATATTTGATAATGCTCAGCTCTCTGCAAACATCCTGAAATGGTGAACGAATTCTAATGAATCCGACGAAACTCTAAATATCTCGCCGACGGGGCGGGGGAAGAGGCTACCGATAGGGAGGCAATTGCCCCCCTCCGATCGCCGCCTCTGGAAGTAGTTCATCAGCTAGCTGTTTGTTTGTTCTTTCCTGCCATAACTTGGGTAGGGAGGGGCTTTCTTCATCGTTTATTATGTTTATCTATTCATGTCTATCGTTACCTTGCTCGGGGTTGTTATTTTTGTTTTTATGACTTCTATGAAACTTTTTCTCGGTTTTATTGCTCAATTTTAGAATAACGTGGGCAGCCTCTATAATTTGTGGTGTGCGGTCCACAACAGTTGGCACATTGACTATTGTAACGAGAACTGCATATATGACTGCTAACTGTTAACTTTTTTTAAAAAAGGAAATTACTTTTTAGTTTTGTTGTTGTTACTTATGGCTCTTGCCATGGACAAGCCCCGCTGATGCGACCAGCAGAATTTAAGCCTAAGAAATGTGCCTCTTTGTTTTACAAGTAGCGCCATCTAGGGCCAAGAGTACGACTTAGCTACACACACTTCACAACCCTTTTTACGGGGCTACATTCATGAAAATTAATTCATTCATCTCAGATCGTAATGTGGATATGGAACAGAAAACGATCCCATCTGACTCGGTACCCCGAGTGGTAAAACTCTCGACATGGAGGACTTTGCGACCACGAACAGATTTAACGACCGCCAGCCGCCACACACTCGGGGAATCTTTTGGTCGGTGAGTTTCGAACTCGTAAACTAAAGATTACGTGTCCAACTTCCTACCAACCAGGCCATACCGGCCTCTTCGCTTTTTGTAAGAAACGCATGGCACAGCTGTAACTCACCTAACTGGAATTGGACAGAATGCCTTCCGATTAGCAAGTTTATTCGTTAATGCGTGAAAACAGCGCCCTATTGACAAATTTTCAGCTCTAATTTTTTTCCATGCCTTCCATAGTCTGCATAAGAAACATGGTTTGTTGTTGTTGTTTTCTCGTGTTTCGATTTACTACGAAAGGAGGGGTGCACTAGCTTCTGAGGGTATGGACTCCTGAGCACCCGAGGGCAGATATATAACTTCTTGCTCACGCACGTCACAAACAAATAAACCTATCCTTCAAGCCTATTCATTCATTCATCTCAGATTGTAATTTAGACCTGGAGCAGAGAACGATCACCTCTGACCCAGTACCCCCCAGTAATATTACTCTCGACATGGAGGACTTAGCGGCCACGAACAGATTTAACGGGCATCAGTCGTCACACACTCGGGGAACCTTTGGGTCGGTGAGTTTCGAACCCGTAACCTAAGGAGTACGAGTCCAACCCTCTACCAACGAGGCCATCCCGGCCCAAGAGCGTTTTAGTTTTAAGCAGATAAATCATTATTAAAAATATTATAAATTCTTGAAGTCAATTCACAATCAAATCATCACTTTTAAATAGACAAAATGTGATTAACTTAATCGATTGACTTCAATTAAACTCTGAAAATATTTAAACAGTATCACCTGTCAAAAATATAAAACTACCTGTGTGCTATTCGTGTGTCACAAGTGCAAGTAAGTAAACAAACTTTTAAAACACTAGCGTATCTGAAAATTAATGAAAAACCAATTGAATAATTCTATCTTCATTACCGTGAGACAAGAAAAATTGAATGAAAGTGCTTGAGAAGTAGACGTACTCTCCTTGATACTCTCTTCCACTTTTATTTTTGATTACTTAAAACGAGTGTCTGAAATGGACTTTTTAAAAAAATAAATGAGAAAATTTATATTTAAGTTCACTGTCAATTAAGAATATGTAAATGAATTTAATTATGGGCATGCAATTTTCTACTGTGAACTTGATTACTAGATTAAACCACTGACATGCATATTTAATTTCTTAACTAGATGATACATCCCATTTGGGACAATTATTTTAACTCATATAAGGATATTTAAGATAATGCGTTTTCAAGACAATTTTATTAAAAAAAATCCTTAAATAAATTGCATATCTAAAATTACAAACTCAGTAATTTGATGCTCCAGTCAGATTTGTCATTGTAAGGTAATTTGATGTTATAATCAGACTCGTCATTGTAAGGTAATTTGATGTTATAATCAGACTCGTCATTGTAAGGTAATTTGATGTTATAATCAGACTCGTCATTGTAAGGTAATTTGATATTACAACCAGACCCGTCATCGTAAAGTAATTTGAGGTTATAATCAGACTCGTCATTGTAAGGTAATTTGAGGTTATAATCAAGCTCGTCATTGTAAGGTAATTTATGCTCCAACCAGAATAATCAGTGTAATTTGGTGCCTCAACCACACTGCGTAATTTGATGTTTCAACCACACTCAGTGTAATTTGATGCCACAACCACACACATCAGTGTAAGGTAATTTGACGCTTCGACCATACTCATCAGTGTAAGGTAATTTGATGCCCCAACCCGACTCATCAGAGCAAAATAATTCGATGCCCCAACCAAACTCATCAGAGCAAAATAATTTGATGCTCTAACCAGACTCATCAGAGCAAAATAATTCGATGCTCTAACCAGACTCATCAGAGCAAAATAATTCGATGCTCTAACCAGACTCATCAGAGCAAAATAATTCGATGCTCTAACCAGACTCGTCAGAGCAAAATAATTCGATGCTCTAAACAGACTCATCAGAGCAAAATAATTCGATGCCCCAACCAGACTCGTCAGAGCAAAATAATTCGATGCTTCAAACAGACTCGTCAGAGCAAAATAATTCGATGCTTCAAACAGACTCATAAGAGTAAAATAGATTGATGCTCTAACCAGACTCAGAGTAAAATAGACTGATGCTCTAACCAGACTCAGTAAAATTGATTGATGCTCCAATCAGACACATCAGAGTAAAATTGATTGATGCTCCAACCAGACACATCAGAGTAAAATTGATTGATGCTCCAACCAGACAGAGTAAAATTGATTGATACTCCAATCAGACTCATTACTGAATTATATAGGATGGGAAAAGGTTTATAAACATAAATAACATAAAACGGTTGGTAAACATAAATACGTTCAATAAGTATAAAAAAGAAGTTATAAATCTGAACATTCTAGATAAGAAAACAAAATTAAGCCAATCCCAATTCAAACGAAATGAAATTGAATTGAATTAAATTCCACAATGTAATTAACATTTTAGAAATGAGTCTGTTCATATGAGTACAATTTATGACAACCAATACAAATGGAAGGAATTCAAAAGGCTACTTTATTTAAACAAAAAATATACATTAAAACCGCTAAATCTTATTAAAAATCTATTTCGAGAGATAGATACATTTCTAGAAAAAAAATACAGTCTATTAGTAAAAGGATGTTTCTGACAATTTAAAAGTAAAAGGTAATTTTTTAAACTAAAACATTCGTTTGCTTATGATCATATATATATATATAAACTTATTATAGTTCATCATTACCAGATGATTGGCGTCTTCGTTTGGCGCTCGTAAGGTCACGATTTTCAGGTGAAACGTTTTCCTTATTGAAACTTATATTGTTAAATGCATCTTCAATGTCCAATCTCAGAGATCTGCACCGTTTCCTTCCTTTGTAACGTTGTTGCAAGACATAGGCTAATCCGCTTCTATGCCTGCCTTGTGGTCTCATTTCTAGAATGGGCTTTTCTTCATTCTTTTCCTGTGGCTGTGCCGGAGAAACAACAGATTCGTGTCCACCAGGTAATCCTGATTCGGAATCTTCTGTCAAAGATGGTTCTGACTTTACATCCGAGATATTAGATGCTTGGGCAACAGCATCTGGTAAAGCATTGAGATTGTCCTCAGTTGACTTTTCTTCTGGACAGTTATCGTCTTCAAAGTTGCCTTTGAAAGCATATAAAGAGAATATAGCGGAAACATCTGTCCTACTTCCGTAAGGTATAGCATAATCTCGAATGAAATTACTAATCCATATTTCCGTTATGTCAGGTTCCATGGTAAAGGATTCAAAATCTTCGTTAAAGTCTTCGCTTTGTGCAATGAGTTTCTGACAAAACTGACTCCATGATTTTGGCAAGACGTCAAAATAACCTTCGATGCCTTTGTGATTCAAAAACAGGATTATTTCGTTATACATGGCTAGGGAAAATAGCACTTGGGTTAGAGTATCGTCTTCGTCATATTCATTATTCTGGTGCTCTGATTCCAAGAAAAACTGAATATCCAAAATATCTCGGAATCCATTTTGTTCGTATTTGGTTTCGAACAAATACTTCCAGTCATCCCTCATATATAAAGCTATGGGTAAAACTGATAATCCAACGTTCATTACAAAATTTCTTTCAATGTACGCATTTTCGTCCAGAGATGTGGTTGGAATCTTTTCTACAGGAAATCCGCAGATTGGAAGCATATAAGCAAAAACGTCATAACCAAATCGTTCGATATCGAATTCACGTTCTTCATAGTACCTAGAATACTTTCTGTAATCTTTAAAAGCCATTATTTTTTCACAATTTCTTCACCAGAAGTGTTTTTATCTAGTTAAATAAAATTAAATATTAGATTTTATTCTCAATGAATTAGCTTATAACTTATTAAACTTACAAATAAATAACCCTTTTCCTTCTGATTGACGATTTTACTCTTTAATTTAATGCTTCTTCAGAGATTAATAGGAAAAATATGAGTATTCCATTTGTACACCGAAGTAAATGTCCAAAAAAATTTGTATAATATTCTATTCACGTTACTAGTCACAGCAAATAGGGATATGATTCCGAAACGATCACAACACCATCTATGTAACACGTCACCGCTTGACAGTTTCCTGTGACTGTCTGTGCTGGAAGGAAGTCAGAGCTAGAAGCCGATCTCCAATTCATGGATAAAATGACCATACTTTAAGAGATCGGCAAATGAACCTCTGGCTTGAGATGATAGATTGATTGCCAAGATTTTTTTGGTCACGTGGTACCCATTTGAAGTTAGAATTTACCCCTGCGTCAAAAAGATACCGATATAATTACTGATGATTTGTAGGATTCTAATTTTTTTCAAACAATTTCCAGGAAAAATAGAAGAAGTAGATTATATTCCTTCTACGACGGTGCATGATATTGTAGAATACATATTGTTGTTGTTCTCGTGTCCCGATTTACAGCAGGAGGAAGGGTGTAGTAGCTTTTGAGAGAATGGACCCTTGAGTATCCGAGGGCAGAAGTTGGACTTTTAGCTCATACACGTCACAAGCCGTTTTAGGGGGCGGACTTCATTCTTGCATATTGATTCATTCATCCCCAGATCGCCATTTAGATCTTTAACAAAGAGAGAACTATAACCTCTGACCCAGTAACCCCAGTAGTATTAATCTCAGCATGGATGACTTTGTGACCACAATAGTTTTAACCTACGCGGATCACCACACACAACTCAGATCCCAAGGGATTCAATTCCAAAGTTATACCAACCAAACCGCCCCACTAGGCTATCCCGACCAGAATACATATTCTTCAAGGAGTTTCAAATTCACGTTATTTTAAAGATTCCTTGTCCTCTATGACATTAGGACTCAGAAATTTTGATGGGATTCTATTTCAAAGACACTCTGCAATTAGTGATATCCAATAAACAACAATATTTTGAGCTTCAATATAACATCTCCTAGGTATCATGATCAGAGACTATCCAAATAACTAATACTGCTAGACTTTGTCTTAATTTCCTGTGGTGGAGTCTCAGAAAAGGATAATAATTCCGAGTTCTAAATAAGATTTAATCGAAACTTCTTTATGTACATGAACTCGATACTTAAAAAAATTTAATGTGAAATGTTGAATTTTTTATTATTATTTGATATGATAATTTAAAGAAGAATTACTGGA
>JAOUZG010017338.1:645276-663544 GCA_026289955.1 Argiope argentata
TGATAATTTAAAGAAGAATTACTGGAAAAGATATTATCTTCAATATTATGCCACTATTCATAAGCAAAGGTTTTTCAAAATCTAATGATGATTTACAATGCTTTGTTATCGGCCAGGATTGGCTGGTTCATAGGGCGTTGGATTCGAATCCTTGGGCTGCGAGTTCGAATCCTTCAGTTTAAAACTTCCCATGAGAATAGTGGCTAGGGCACGTTGAATACGTCGTGGTCGCAAAGTCCTCCTTGTTAAATGCCTCAGAGGTAATCGTTATCGATTCCAGATCTAAATTACGATCTGTGGATGAATGAATGAAATACGTGAAGGAAATCCACCCCCTTAAAAGAGTTTGTGATATGTGTCAGGTAGAAGTCAAACTTCTGCTCAGGTGTGATCAGGGGCCCATACCCTTAGAATCATTCCCCCGCAGGGGGCACATCGTAATCGGGGATGAGATATTTCCGATATGGTGGTTGGATCTTGCCAACCCAGTGGGTACACAAATAAGTGTGGGTTAGGCTATTCCCATCGATGACGGGACGTTCTTCCTTCAGGAAGGGTTAAACCGTGGCCAGTGATTGCCATTAGGACTCAACCACAGTTCCCGCTAATTGCTGTTGCGACGGACCGGTCATTCATGGGTGATGATGGTTAATCCTTGTGCCTTCATGGCGGGCAGGAGAGTCTGTTCTATGACTACCCTTAGAAGCTACTGTAACTCTTCTTCCGTTGTAAAGAGGAACACGAGAACAACAACAATGATATGCGATTATATGGACTAATTTATAATCTAACCGCTCTTTTAAAATACTGAAAATCAAGAATAATCTAGCTTGAATAACCTGAAGCTTGGATTGAATACTCTTGTTGCAATAAAATTTTGTTTAGATAATAAAAAAATGATTCAAAGAGGGGAGAAAGTAGTAAGTGTTTGTTTAAATGCTTTTACGAAATCGCACTTGTATTTCCTAAGAATCATTCAAATCAATTGATAGAACCACTCAAAAATATATACCTTTGCAGTACCTTTACGCTTTCTATTTTTCACTAAAACAATAAAAGCGATCTTTTTTGCTCCAGGTACACTTGTAGGATTGTTTTGCCTTTGGACCACGGCTGATCATTTGACAGATAATGAGATATTGCCAAACGATCAGCCGTGGACAATGATCACTGGGGGCATGTCGCAAGTACTTGTCATTTTTTCTATTTTCGTAAACTAATTTCTTGTGAAAATGGTAATTGTCATGTGAGAACATGATGTTGTTTCAGTTTGAGGGTTTTGAAGCCTCAAAATACTTGGGCAAAAAATTGGTGGTTTATCTCTTTTGAGGTATCCATTTTTCGCTTTTAGGGTTATTAGATAAATAAAGCAGAATGTTTCTACAATAGGCGACATATCGCCAAAAAATCATTTAAAAATAGAAATTTAACTTGTAATTCAAAAGTTCAGTTAATGGCATAATAGTTGCATTTTTTTGTTGTAAAAATGTTTTTATCATCATATGAGAACATTGTTTTATATTGGTTTTTGAAGTAGAAAACTGGCAATTTACAGCTTTTGAGGCATCAAATTTGCACTTTTAGTTAAGAAAATGGTAAAGACGGTTGTTGCATTTGGAGACTTATCACCAACAAAAAGTTACCACTTTTCATGAATTTACGCCACATATCCTATTCTCGATATTTTGATGCAAACGTATCCTGGTAGTCTCATGATTGTCCCAAATCTGTTTAAATTGGTTAAGGATTTTAATTAAGTAAGGCAAACAATGTCTTAAAAATAATTCTGCACGGGATCTAATCGAAAGGTCTTGGTTTCGATACATGGTGGAACCACCAAGGGAGTTTCTTTTGGTTTTACTTCATTTCGGATCAAATCCTACCTCTGCTCTCTTCTTCCTTTTGGTATTGCCGGATGTCGGGTTAGGGGTTTCTCACTGAGCGCTCTAGAGCCGTTTTGGGAACCTTCGCATCCGGATCGGTGCATTTCCTTGAGGAGTATTTTCCGAGCCTTTGGACCTAACTGCAGGATGTTCCATGGTGGGCTCTTCATTGCTTACTTCTCTGCCTTGTGTGCCCCTCGAACCCTGACTTCAGTTTATGGACGCTGGCTCTTTTTTTAACCTCGATCAGCTGTCTTTGGGTGCTCTTCCTGGGGAGATCATCTTTCTGCAACCCCGAACTTGGTGTTTCTTTGCGGTTTCTATGACTTCTTCCTTTTACTTGGTCATTTTACTTGATCATTTTACTTGGTGCTAAGTTTGAACCTTCTCTGAACTTTCGTTCAGGTTTCTTTTGGATGCCGACTCTTTCCTTTCTGGAATGGTTCTTGGAACACTTCTACGGACATTTTTGATTTTATCATCTTTCTTGCCAAAGCGTGCCTATTTCCCAATTTATTGGATGTCTTTCAGTATTATGGCGTTAGACCCAGGGTGAGTTTTAATGTCCTCTGCGTATTTTTGGTACTCATTTTGATGTATTTGCCTTATTTTATGTTTTGGGATTTATTTTTTATGATGTGTCTTTGAATTTAATTGTTTTAATGATTTTATGAATGCATTTAAATGGATTTTTTAAGCATGCAGATGATTATTTTAAGTTTTTAAGCAGTGCCTTTTGAATTTTTTCCTTGGGTAATAATCTCTTGGCGGACAATATATCTTCCTCTAGTGTATATTCTAATAATCCACTAATTAGTTCACCTGAGAGCATACAGTCCAGTTTCGAACTGAATTTGTCCAGCTCCTTAGCCTCTCCGGTGTTTAGCCAGACGGAAGGTGCTGGAGCTGACCTATTTAGTTTTCCAGAAAATGTCATTGCAAACAAAGATCTGCCTTCTGCTGGTCCTGAGATTACTATATCAACTAAAATAACCAACAAGCTAAACCACAGGATCTAAATCTAAAAATGATGCTGGGGCAGGGAATAGCTAACCTACTAATAGAGCTTTGGATGACCGTGATTATAATTCCAAAGTTGAGGATGAACCTCCCCCTTTTAGGCCTGATCAGTGGACCAATCGTCATATTGCAGACTCTTCGTGTTCCCTTTCCACCCATATCAAGAAAATGGGATTACCGGTCGGAATTGACGAAATTCTGATTGACAAACTCAACCAATTTACCGAATAGTCGGATAACCTTATAGCGAAAAAGAGACAATAAGTTAAGGCGGTTCGGAATACCATTGTTAATAAATATCTTAATTTCCCGCTTGATACCCTGGGGGGATTCAAAGAGATTTACATAAGGAACTGACCATGCTACGTTCGAAAAATTTGACCTCAAAGATCTTTTCCAAAATAATGGGCGGGCAAATAGGAAGGTAAAAATCTATATACTCCAGTCTTAGAACACCAGACTTAAGGGTTAGATAGAGCATTACGAGAGGTCAGCCTCTATTAAATCTGAAACCCTGAGTCAAAAGTCTAAGGAATCCCTTTTGGAGAGACCAGAAAATTATGCGAAAGAGATGGATGAGTTAACTAAATTAATTAAAGAAGGTAAGACATATGTAGATAAAGTCGCAGGTTATGTTTTGGCTGAAAGAGACCCTGGGGACTGTAACAAACAGGGGGAGAGTGTACTCCTAATTAGGCCCAAGATGCCGGATAGAAAATATTACAAAAGCGATAAGGATTTAATTTTGAATTGTTTTATTAAGAAAGCCCCCATCAATAGGATGAGGGGTCAGGGACCTATTTTTGGAGGAAGAATTAGGATTGGCTCCTCCAAGTCAACCATCTCAGTCAAACAATCTTAAGGAAATACTGCTAGAAAATAACGAAATAAAAGAAATATTCGATATATTCGTTCCAACAAAAATTGTCCCACAGATAATCCTGTATAATGTAGACAAAGAGATTAATGAGGAAAATTTTAAAAAAGGGCCTAATAGAAAAGTATCACTTTTTAGTTGCTCCTTCCTGCGAGCCTTATTTTAAGATGGATTTTAGCATTGGGGCTGGTAACAATACCACCAA
The DNA here is from genome assembly GCA_026289955.1 of Argiope argentata. Taxonomy (NCBI): domain Eukaryota; kingdom Metazoa; phylum Arthropoda; class Arachnida; order Araneae; family Araneidae; genus Argiope; species Argiope argentata. Next base: position 649,262 of record JAOUZG010017338.1, read on the forward strand.
ACATTGGGTTCTGTCGGTTCCCGGTCGAATTTTTTACCATATAAAGTAAAAGGGGCGGGGGCTGTTCTTTAATTGAACCAGATTCCATATATCCGAATTCCCGAGTGTCTAGCACACTGCCTAGGATTTGGACACACCACTAAAACTTGTGATTATGGGGAGCAACCTCCCTTATGCTCTAGATGCGGGGATATTAAGAATGAAAATCGCTTCAAGCACACTTGTTGCTTAAATGACACCTCCTCCAACTCTAAATTCAATACTAATTATGGAACCAACCATGATAGCCTAGATCGGAGGTGCCGTAGCTATATGAGACAAAGAGAGCTCATAAGATCTAGAACAGACTAACCTTAAATAACCTATGGACCTACAAGACCTATAACTGATGGGCCATAAGAACATACTAACCTATGGATCTTAAATCTCTAAGGGGAATTTAAACTAAGCTCACTCATTGTGAAGAGGAGCACTCTGTAAGATTATCAAAACACGAGAGATCTTAACTTAGACTTTATTTCTGCTCAAGACTCGTGACTAATCAGAGGGGAGCCCACTAAGGCTTTTCCTGGAAGCCGGACTTTTGTCTCCAACGACAAGAAAGCAATATTTATATTTTTAATAAAATTCTGAAGGGGTATTTTAAATTCAGCACCGTCAGGTCGATCGGTATTTAATTTTATTCAATAGCATCAATTGTTATTTTCTTCTTCGCCAAGATATTGATCAAAGATTAAAAGAATTTGAGAAAATAATTTTAATAATTCCTTCACTCTTGTCGTTGGATACTTTAACTGTAAAGCCAAGAAGTGGGGCTTCGACTCAACCAACTATAGGGGTAGATGTTTGTTCGAGTTCATGGCCAGCAATAATCTACATGTGTGTAACTTTAAAGAATTTGGTCCGAATTTCCAATCCTCAACCCCCCATTGGATTTTCAACGACCACAAATACATTTTTTCGAACTAGATATAGATTCCATTCCAGAAGCCGATTTTGATTTAAAAACTAAATATGGATTGACAAAAATTTTTAAACAATGTAAGAAAAGATTTTAATAACTATAAAAATCATTTAAAAAATGTAAATACAATTACTGATTACTTAATATTTTTTTCTACAGACCAGTAATTTTATCAAAAATACTGGTTTTAATTCTTCAAAAAAAAAAAAAAAAAAACCCGTCTAATACGAATAAAAAATTCTGCTTCTGGAGCGAAGAGTTCAGAATGTATAGGTTCAAAGTGAACAAATTTTCCCAGATTTTCCGCTCTCGCATAACCTCCTCCTCCATGGACCGCCGCTTTTGGTGTTTGGTTTTCATACTTTTGCTACATGAGATATAAGTTTAATGTTAATCTTTGAAATTGGGTTTGAACACAAAATTAATGTTTTTTTATGTGTATTTTAAAAGTTGTGTCCAAGCCTTTTATTGTATATATAAATTTTTTTAACGTGCCCAAACCTTGTTTGTTGAGTAAATGTTTTACTGATATACCTTTTACTTTCTCCCAAATTATATATGGGTTAAAGCACTGTTACAGTCATTTATTGTGTATTTCTTTCAATGTATATAATTACTGGCCCTGTTTTGAGCAATGACTGAAATTTCTTAAAAAGACCCATAAATCTGCCCGTAGGGCTGGGCTGGCCATTGGAGGGCCGTCTAATTGCTGGGGTTGTTCTCCTTAGTTCTTCAGCTGTTACCTTACACCCAACTCGGGTAGGTAGGGGGGCTGTGGGATTGCAGCTGTACAGGAGTTTAATGCTCCTGTCAGACTCGTTACTGTACGGTAATTTGATGCTCCAGCCAGATTCTTTACTGTACGGTAATTTGATGCTCCAGCCAGATTCTTTACTGTACGGTAATTTGATGCTCCAGCCAGACCTATCATTGCATGCAAGGGGATGGGAAAATGCTTATTCGACGTATTTATGTAGTTGGTCAACATAAATGCCTGACAGAGGGAATTTATAACAAAAGGGAACTTAAAAAGCAGAATTTATTTTTTAGACAAGAAAAGCAAATTAGGTAAAGAAAAATTTTAAATTGCAATTTGGAAATAAGCCAGTTCTTATAATTGAAATTTATGACAACCAATAAAAGTGACAGGAATTTAAATAGCTATTTTATTGTAACAAAACTATACATTAAAACCACTAAATCTTATTAAAAATCTATTTCGGGAGATAGATACGTTTCCAGAAAAGAGATACTATCTTTGAATAAAAAGATGCTTTCTGAAGAATTAAAAAAAGTTTTTTTCATATGTATTTTAACAAAAACATTCGTCTGCTCATATACATATATAAAATTTATTATAGTTCGTAATTACCAGATGTTTGGCGTCTACGTTTGGCGCTCGTAAGATCACGACTTTCAGGTGAAACGTTTTCCTTATTGAAACTTATATCGTTAAAGGCATCTTCAATGTCCAATCTCGGAGATCTGCACCGTTTCCTTCCTTTGTAACGTTGTTGCAAGACATAGGCTAATCCGCTTCTATGCCTGCCTTGTGGTCTCATTTCTAGAATGGCTTTTTCTTCATTCTTTCCTCTTGGCTGTTCCAGAGAAATCATAGATTTCTGTCTACCAGGCAAATTATACAATCCCGATTCGGAATCTTCCCTCAAAGATGATCCTGATTTTATATCCGAGATATTAGATGCCTGGGCAACAGCATCTGGTAAAGCATTGAGATTGTCCTCAGTTGATTTTTCTTCTGGACAGTTATCGTCTTCAAAGCTGCATTCGATATCATAGATATAGAACATATCGGAAACATCTGCCCTATTTCCGTAAGGTATAGCATAATCTTGAATGAAATTAGTAATCCATATTTCCGTTATGTCAGGATACATGGTAAAGGAGTCAAAATCTTGGTTCAAGTCTTCGATTTGTGCAATGAGTTTCTGACAAAACTGGCTCCATGATTTTGGCAAGACGTCAAAATAACCTTCGATGCCTTTGTGATTCAAAAACAGGATTATTTCGTTATACATGGCTAGGGAAAATAACATTTCGTTTTGAGGATCGTCTTCGTCAATTTGGTTATTATTCTGGTGCACCGTTTCCAAGAAAACCTGAGTATCTAAAATATCTCGGAATCCGTTTTGTTCGTATTTGGTTTCGAACAAATACTTCCAGTCATCTCTCATATATAAAGCTATGGGTAAAACTGTCAATCCAACGTTCATTATAAAATCTCTTTCAATGTATGCATTTTCTTCCAGAGATGTGGTTGGAATCTTTTCTACAGGAAATCCGCAGATTGGAAGCATATAAGCAAAAACATCATAACCAAAACGTTCGATATCGAATTCACGGTCTTCATAGTACTTAGAATAGTTTCTGTAATCTTTAAAAGCCATTATTTTTTCACAATTTCTTTACGAGAAATGGTTTTACCTTGTTAAATAAAATTAAATATTTGATTTTATTCTCTGTGAATTAGCTTGTAACTTACTAAACTTACAAATAAATAAATAACCTTTTTCCTTCTGATTGACGATTTTACTCTTCAATTTAATGCTTCTTCAGAGATTAATAGGAAAAATATGAGAGTTCTATTGTACACCGAAGTAAATGTTCAAAAAAATTTGAATAAGATTCTATTCACGTTACTAGTAACAACAAATAGGGATGTGATTCCGAAACAATCTCAACATGAGCTATGAAACACGTCACCGTTTGACAATTACCCTTGACCGCTTGTGCTGGAAGGAAGTCAGAGCTACAAGCCGATCTCCAGTTGATGGATGAAATGATCATACTTTAAAACATCGGCAAATGAACTTCTTGCTTGAGATGATAGATTGATTGCCAAGAATTTTTGGTCACGTGGTACCATTTGAAGTTAGAATTTACCCCTGCTTTATAAAAGATATCTATATAAGTCCTGATGATTTCTAGGTTTCTATTTTTTTCCAAACAATTTCTAATGAAAATAGAAGAAACAGTTTATATTCCTTCTACGAAGCTGCATGATACCGTCGAATACACACTGTTGTTCTCGTGTTCCACTTTATAACAAGAGGAGTAGTGCAGTAGCTTCTGGGAGTAGGGACCCTTGAGCCACCGAAGAAGTCGGACCTCTAACTCATACACGTCACAAACCCCTTTTAGGGGGCGAACTTGACCAATACAGATTTGTGACCAACACAGATTTAACGTGCATCAGACACCACACACACACGGAGATTCGAACTCGCAGTCTGGGGGATGCGAATCCAATGTCATATCAACTGAACGTCCAGGCAAGGCTATCTTGGTCAGAATACATATTCCAAGGAATTTAAAATTCATGTTATTTCGAAAATTCTATGCCCACTATGACATTAGGATGTAGATATTTTGATGAGATTCCATTTCTGAAACTCATTGCGAGATATTACGACACGGTGTGGCATTGTAGAACTTTTATTCGTCCACGGGATTTCAAATTTAAGATATTTAAGTGATTCCATGTTCACTATGACAATAGGATTCAGAAGTTTTGATGGAATTCTATTTACGAGACTCCTGCAATTAGTGATCCCCAATGAACAACAACAATTCTATCTTGAATAAGACATCTACTAGGTATCAGGATCAAAGTTTATCCAAATAAATCATGTTACGAGATTTTTCGTTACTTTTCCACGGTGAAGTTTGAGAAAAGGACAATTTCGAGTTCTAAATAAGATTTCAACAAAGATCCTTTGGGTACATAGACCCGACACTTTAAAAAAATTTAATAATGTTTAGTGATATCCAATAAACAACAATATTTTAACCTTGAATGCAACATCTCCTAAGTATCAGGACCGGGGTTTATCCAAATAACTAATACCGCTAGACTTTGTCTTAATTTCCTATGGTGAAGTCTCAGAAAAGGATAATAATTCCGAGTTCTAAATAAGATTTAATGGAAACTTCTCTAGGTACACGAGCTCGATACTTAAAAAATTTAATGTAAAATGTCAAGCTTTTTTTATTATTTGATGTGATAATTTAAAGAAATACTACTGGAAAAGGTATTCTCCTCAATAATATGCCAGTAATCACGAGCAAAGTTTCATCAAAACCTTAATGAGGATTTACAATGTTATGCTATGGGCCGGAATGGCCTGGTTGGTAAGGGGTTTATTCTCACCCCTTGGCCTGAGAGTTTGAACCCGCCAGTTCAAAACTCTTCGCGGGTTTGGTGCATTTCGAATATTTCGTGGTCGCAAAGTCCTCCATATCGAGAGTAATACCACTGGTGCTACTGGGTCAGAGGTGATCGTTCTCTGTTCCAGATCTAAATTACGATCTGGGGATGAATGAATGAAATGCGTGAATGAAGTCCATCCCCTAAAAAGTGTTTGTCATGAGTGTCAGCTAGAAGTCAGACTTCTGCCCAAGTTTTCTCAGAGTTTCCCACACTTAGAAGCTACTGCAGCCCTCATTCCATTGTAAAGAGGAACACTAGAACGAAAACAATCCTATGGGATTATACCGGGTAATAAATACTGAAAATTAAGAATCGTCTAGTTTGTATAACCTGAAGTTTGGATTGAATACTCTTGTTGCAATAGAATGTTATTTAAATAATAAAAAAATGCTTTAAAGAGGGGAAATTGTCGCAAGTGTTTGTTTAAATGCATTTATGAAATCGCACCTGTATTTCCTATGAATCATTCAAAAAAATTGATAGAGCCGCTCAAAAATATATACCTTTGCAGTACCTTTACGCTTTCTATTTTTCACTAAAACAATAAAAGCGATCTTTTTTGCTCCAGGTACACTTGTAGGATTGTTTTGCCTTTGGACCACGGCTGATCATTTGACAGATAATGAGATATTGCCAAACGATCAGTCGTGGATAATGATCACTATGGGCATGTCGCAAGAACTTGCCATTTTTTCTATTTTGGTAAACTAATTTCCTTTGGAAAGGGATTTTTATCATGTGAGAACATTATGTTATTTTAGTTCGAGGTTTTTTAAACATTAAAATATGTCTCCAACAAATAGGCGATTTATCGCGTTTGAAGCATCAATTTTCGGTATTTAGGGTTATTAGAAAAAAAAGTGGAAGTTTGTCAGATTTAGCGATTTATATCCAAAAAATCATTTAAAAATAGAAAACTAATTTGTAATTCAAAATTTAAAGTCAATGGCAACATTTTTATATCTTTTTATATTGATGACGTGTCCACTTTACAACAGAAGAAGTGTGCAGTAGCTTCTGTGGGTGTGAACCCCTGAGCACCCTAGGGCAGAAATCTGACTCCTAGCTTATATGAAATGACACACATACATTGCTTGCATAACGCCTTTTTACAGGGAACACATTCACACATCTCACAGATAGTACAACAAAGAACAACCATGCCTTAACCGGGATTTGAACCCGGGACGCCCAGATCACGAGGAAGACACCTACCTCTGTGTTAGAACGCTGGCATAAATAATATATAATAATTTTTTTCTAATGGAAGTTGTCGTGGACAAACTCACTGACACAGTAGGCTATTTTAAGTGGAGCGTGTGTCTCTTGTTATGAGTATCGCCAACTAGGGCTAAGAGTACGTCATAGTTACTCATGTATCACATGCGTTTCCACAGCCCTTTTTTGCAGGTGGACACATTCGCAAATGTTTTTATCATCATAATAGAACATGATGTTGCATTGGTTTGAATTTTTGAAGCCAAAAAATGAAGAGATAGAAGATAGGCAATTTAGACATTTTGGAGCATCAACTTTTCCCTTTTAGGGTTATTAGAAAATGGTGAAGATGGTTGTCACATTTGGTGACTTATCACCAACAAAAAGACAACTTGACAAGAATGTCTGAAATGTACCCGATTATCGATATATTGGGGCATTCGTATTCAGATAGTTACATTATTGTTTAAAATCTTTTTAAATTGGTTAAGGATTTAAATTTATTAAGACAAATAATGCATTAAAATAATAATGTTCTCACATGATAATATGAGATAGCAGATTTCATTTTTTAAATATTTCCTTGTTTGTAATATTTATTATTTAATTAATTTTATTGGAACTTTCAATCTTTACTCAAAGTGCATTTAAACAATTCAGTTTTAAAACTACAGAAATGAAAGAAATGCTGAAGTTTTATTCTATTTAAACTTTTTTATTCTCTTTTAGAAACACCGTAACTTTAAAATGAGATCAAGGTTGAAAATCAAGATTCAAAGGAATAAAATTATTCGAATTTTGACGATTGCGTCATGGAATGTGAGAAATAATGTTTTTCTGTAACTGATTTGAAAATTTATAAAATTGAATACATTTAGAGGCTAAGAATTTTTACAAACAAATCATCATCTAATTATCTTTTTATTATAATCATTAGTTAACAAACATTTTTCACGAACAATAATAGATAAGATATATACCAATATTGTAGGTTCAGATAATCCTTCTTTCTTAACCCATCTTAATTTGAGATAATTTTAACAAAATTTTTTTGTTTAATATAGTTCATTATGATATAAATAATTTAAAATATACATCATAGAAACGGAGAAAACTCTTTAGTATATTAATTTAATACAAGTTGAGAAAAAGTGCATTCGCAATAGAGCAAGATAAATTTATATTTGTAATAAAACCGCGTACATTGCTTGTTGACCATTTTTTATGCAGCGCCATCTTTTATCAATTTATTGATTTAAAAGATTCATTTTCAATTTCCTACTACTTTATTAGAATTATGAAAGCCATCTGTTGTTTGAAATGCAAGTTATCCCTCATCTATGTTTCATAACTTGCAAATTCGTTCTCTTTATACCCGAAGATGAGAGACAGGAAATACTTTCAGAATTCGTTATGGAGTACTATTAATTTTCTTATTATAATTATATACGAACTATTAATATAAAAACCAATTTTTTAGAATCAATTCATACTTAGATTAACAAAGAAATTTTTTTTAGTTTAATAACTTTTTATTAAAAAATTAAAATAAACATAAATAATAAAAATTAAATAAATATAAATAATTAAAATAAATATAAATATGTATATACAAATAAAAGAATCACAATTAAGCGGCAAAATATAAAGTGAATTTTCTGACAATAACCATTCAGCTTTCTATATATGGTGCTCGAACTCGCAGCTGAAGGGATGCGAATCCAACGCCTTACCAACCAGACTATGCTTGCCTGAAAATTACAATTTCTATAAATAACTAATCAAAAAATTATACTGTCATTAAATTTTCAACGCCAATTGAGGGTTCAAAGCCAATTGTGGCAACGCCAAAATGCGTGATTTGTCTACACCAGTTGAGGTAATGCTATACAGATTAGAAATTTCTAATTTTCTTCATTCTGTATCATTTTAATTCGAAAGTACTTCAAAATGAATCTGAAAATTTGATTTATTAACAATGCTTAATTTAAAACATTAAGAAAATAAGCAGAATCGTTTGAAATAATCTGCTGAAAACATGTTAAGCTTAACTTCATTGACGGGGGTAAAATATAAACTGAATTCGTTACTGATTTGGCGGTGAGGAAATGGAAATTTTTGGCGAAAAAGTTTGCTTTTAATTAATTAATAAAAATTAATGAATTAATATTGAACAAAACTGTATTAACATCAAGCGTCGTCCACTACAAGTTTTAAAAAATGTATTTTGAACTTGAATGGATAAATAAAAAAGTATTTTATTAACGATTGAAAATTTGAACAAGATATATATTTATACATAGGGAGAATCTGAGCTAATAGTAAGAATTGAAAAGCAATGAACCAAAGAAATGAAATAAAATAATTTGAGATTAAAAATTAAACAAAGATTTATTAAGAGAATGATAAAACCTAATAGCCTAAAAAAAGAATCCTATGAAACTGAAGCACTTAACTCTGTAGCCTTACTTTAACCATTATTTTCAAAAATACATCTATATCTTGTACATTGCTTTTATTAATCAACTAAAAAGCAAATGAGTAAAAAAGAGTTTTCACATGAAGTTATAATACGCATACATATTCTAACTAATGAACGAAAATGTACAAATTCTTTTAGCCTCTATGAATTACTTCAAAGAACCGAAATAGTTTTTTTTTTGCTTCAAAGGCTTCATAAATAATTTTGAAACTGAACCGTAACGACATAGTCATTAGTATAATAAGTCAGAGAACTGCTGCCTCTTCGATAAAATAAGTTTTAGCTCTAGGATAAATGTTAAGATCGTGGAAAGTAATAAGTTTGAGCTAAAAAAAGCCATTTCAGAAACTTTACACGCTATTCTTTTCATTATAAATTTTTTTAAAATCCAAAACGTTCCAAAAGTTGCCAGAAGGCGAAAGCGGAGGAGTCCATTATCCAGTAAAGCAGACGATAAATGAAAGAGATTTTGATGCACAGCTTGGAGTTTTTTGTCTTCTGTGGTAATTAGAATTTGAATTTAATCCTAAGGGTACTCGGTTATGTATTTAATGTTTTGCGGTTTATGTGATATGATAACCAATTATGCAGTAAATTAGAAAGAATTGGGTATTTCCGAAAGAACTTTTAACTGAAATTGCTATTAAAATTTTTTTTCTTATATTTAAAATTTTCCTGCTTTAGTTTTATGAAGATATAAAATCTAGATTATGTTGGTAATAAGTTGGATAGGGTCTTTTGCCGGGGAGGCAGTTTTCTAGATTGAAGAATATGAGATTAGTTCCAATTACCTTAAAGTTAATAGTCTTAGAAGTGGGAAATATTTCACATTGAACGTGAATTATAATTTTAAATAAAAGAAGGCAAAACCAAGAAGAACTTAATTATTTTTTTCTTAATAAAGCTTCATTTACTATCTTATTTTATCAGGTAAAATTAAATAAATTTTTATATCATGAAATTAAGTTTGTCTCTTTGAATATTTAATAAGCCCTGAAAAAAGTAGAAGTAAGGCGGGGAATATAGTTGTAAAATTAATATATAACTTTAAATTCAGCAAAAAAAAAAAAAAAAAAAAAAAAAAAAAAAAACCGAGGGAAAATCAAAAAGTCTTTGCATCTATTTTTTAAGCCAAAATACGACTGTGAATACAAAGCGAACATATACATTACCAGCAGTGAACGTTCCTTGAACCGTACCAGCCGTATCTGACTTTTGCTCCGATAAGTGGCGCTGCTATCAGTCATATAAGATGGCGGTTGTTCTTCGGACGTTCACAGCTTATGAACAGCGCAGTGTTATTCGTTTTCTATGGAGCAAGAAACAAACGCCCATAGCAATTCACATTGAAATGCACCCCACATAAGGGGAAAAGTGTCTCTTTTTAAGAAGTGTTCATTGGTGGTGTCGTGAGTTTCAAAAAGGTCGGGAAGACTTGCATGGGATTGATCGCTCACTGGGAGAATCTGGAACACCCACCTTACACTCCTGGTCTGGTCCCTAGTGATTTTCACGTTTTCAGCCCTCTGAAGAAGTTTCTGGCAAGACAGAGATTCACATGTGATGATAAGCGAAGAACGCGGTCCGACGGTGGTTCCACAGGCAGCCGGAAGAATTCTACTACAGGAGTATCTCTAATTTAGTGCTGCGATGGGACAAATGTCTGAACCAGTGTGGTGATTATGTGGAGGAATAATGTAAAGTACATAGTACACTGGGTATATTAGTAAATATCTTATAAACCTGTTTTGGTGAATAAAAAATAAGCGCAAAGACTTTTTGATTTGCCCTCGTATATATTTATAATTAAACTTTGCACATTTTTACTATTATGTTCCTTTTCAAGCTTTATCACGAATAATTTTTTTGATCAAGATAAAGTTTATAAGCTGATATATTTAAATTCTGTCCTGCGATATTCCTGACCAATAAATAGTTCAAAAAGTTTTTATGAAAGTCATTCACATACTGATCTACCGCCACTAGATAAACCCTAGTAACCCTAAAAGTTGGGGCCAGTTGTCATGGGAACTAGATATTCTGTTACAGTTTTTGGGGAAAGAAAGGGATGTATTTCCTATAGCACAATTAGAAGTGGTCAGCAGAGTCTTTTTGCTGTATTCGATTACTGGAGCTCATATTTTGTGATTTTCTGATCAATTCTATCCTCAAAAAATTGTAAAGCATTATATTCATTTATTTATGAGTTGGGGGTATATAATATTTGATAGTGATAAATAATGTCAAAGTAAAATGTTCCACGCTTTCAAAATTTGTTCGAAAGCGATCTATTTTTTATTATTACTTACTGTAACATTTTTGGAACAAAACCTGGGATTAATCTTTAAGTTTGAGAATGAAATATCAAAATTAACAATGTAATAACTCAAAAATAATATGAAACAATGTAATAACTCAAAAATAACATTAACCAATGTAATAACTTGATTTTAAAAAATCAGTAGTTTTGAGTTATTACATTGGTTAATTTTGATATTTCATACTCAAATTTCAAAATTAATCCCAGCTTTTGATTCAAAAGGGTTAGAGTAAGTAATAATAAAAATTGGAGCCCTTTGGAACAAATTTGGAGCGCCTGGGACATTTTTCATTAACGTTATTTATCGCTAATATAATATTATATTAACCTCCCTAACTTATAAATAAATAAATTAAAATTATTTATAAATAAATTAATATTAAAATTTTGTGTGTCATCTCCTACAGTGTTAATCTTAATGCTGTAAAATTTCAAATTGCTAAGATGGAAATTGCAAAAAGTTATTCTGAAAGTCTCTGGTCTCCCTATGAAATGATTTAAGCCATGCAAAATACTAACAACTTTGTAGATTATCGACCTGAATGGATTCACTAAATATTTTGCTTTATCGCCATAATACCGGATTTATCAATTAGAAATATTTTTTTTTATCGCCAAGTAGTAATAGTCAAAAAGATGCAATTTCAGTTGATTAAAATGCATTCAAATTCGAGTTATTTCAATTACACAAACCACTCTAGTATTCTCATCAAAACTTTCTCGCATACTCTAATAAATTTAGCATGCCAAAGAACATCTTACTTGGCACTGGCGTAGAATGGCCATGAAATATCAGGTTTGGCGTAAATTTACAGTTTTATCCCAAACCTACAAATGATTCTATCTTGTCATTCTTGGCGAGTTATTTGCCAATTGATTCCTAGCATTCATTAATATTATCAAAAAATTTGCGTTTTAAACAAGTTTATTTTTTTCCAATTGTAGTTTTTGATACAAAACTTCGCTTGTAATCGCAAAATATAATACCAAATTACATATCATTAAATCATTGTGTTTACATGCTTTTGAAATTACATGGCGACAAACAATCAAATCGTCTCTCGAGTTGGCTGAAAAGTTGGCAGTTATCTACACTATAGATGTTGAATTGGCGTATTTAATTTTGTTAACCTTGCTCCCTTTGTTTTGTAGTTATTTTTAAATTAAATTCAAACAGACGGACTTTCTCTGAATAGAAGTGACTCAAAATTTGTTAGAAATCTTCAGATTTGGAATAAAGATGACATAAAATTTCAGCCATTTAGTTCAAAGTGTTTGCGTTTACTTAGTCAAAGATATACATTTTCTAAAAATCAGTTTCTTTTAACTCTGGGATGTTTAAAACTAGCGAAAATAGTACCAATTTTTTAGAAGATTTCTATGTACAGGAGAAAGTAATTATTTTGTTTATTATATATCCAATTAATTGTAAAAAATCAATTTATATTCTTTATTCGTATTAAAAATAACTGAAACTCCTAACACGCATTATAAACAGATGAAAACTAAACATTGTATCTTATATAGAAAACTACACTTTTGATTTAAAGAAATCATCCTCCCATAGAGCATCGATATATTTAAAATTCATCTAAAGAATTAAAAGAAATCAATTTTTCATTTTAATAACATATCTTCTTTCGACTTAGATTACAGGATGTTATAATTTCCAGAGAATATTTTGAAAGATAATTTATATTTATAAATTAAAACAAATGTATACGTTTAAAATTCTTGATTCGAATCTAAAAATTTAACTTTTTAAAATCAGCTATTAAAATTTTTACAATGCTTGTGCATAAATCTTTTTGATAGTATTTTCACAAGATACTCGTTTTCTTTAGCAAACTTATATCTCCATATAAAGGAAATTGTCAATTATCATGCACGAGCTCAATGTCCAAATTCATTTGTTTCCGAATATTTTCTCACTGTAGTTCCGAACAGGGTTTTCTTTCTGCGATTTGAAATTGGATTCGAAAACATCAGTATATCGCTTTCCAAAAGTTTTAGCTTTTAAAAATGCAGTTTGTTTAACGGCGACTTCATAACTGATTGAAAACACCATCACTGTTCTTCAATCTAACAGAGGATTATACGTTTTCGCTCGCGCTATTAGATACTTCAGTAGCAAATTCGACTGTTATGTCACGCATTTTCTGGCTTCATCTTTATTAGGCAATTCCATAAGAAGACTGGATTTTAAATCTCCAAAAAGTTGGGAAACGTTTTTAGAATATCCGTAAGGAACAGCATATTCCTTAATAAAACCAATTATCCTCTGGCTGCTCTGCTCGGATACTTCGGGTAAAACAAGAAAAGATTTGAGTATCTTCTCAATATCTGTGTCTTCTGTAATATACTGCAAGTGAAATTTACTCCATGAATAGGACAAACTGGCCACATGGGTATCCAAGTTCTTGTAGTCAAAGAAGAGTATTATTTCATTATATAAAGCAAGGGATACTTGCACTTTCGTTGCTGCATCAGCATCACAGAACGCTTCGTTTTTTCCTACAATCCTTATTAATTAATCCTGAATCATCACCAAGCTCTCGAATCCAGTTAGTTTATATTTCATTTCGAACATTATCTTCCACGGATCCCTCAAATGCATAGCTATTACCAAAGCTAACAAACCTACTTTCTTGACAAATTTTTCATCGTTATACACATTCTGTTCTAAATTTGTACGAGGAATAGCGCTTTGTAGGAAGCCACATTGCTGTAACATATAAGAAAACACATCGTAAGCAAATCTTTCAATACTTAGTTTTCGATTTTTCGAGTTACCGCTGTTGTTACTTGCTCCTTCGTTGTCCATGGTGCTAAACTCTCTGATAGAAATTCAGCAATGTCACCGAAATAAACTGTATTTTTATTTCATTTCAGCTTCATTTGAAAGTTTTTACTTTTTATATCTTAAAAGAATGCTTCTTCCGTTTGGTCAGCAATATTTAACGTTTTGTTATTGAGTTATAAACCAGCTAGATTGTAGCAAGGAAAAATGCCTTGACTTTGCACATCCTAATTGTAGCAAGAAAAAGACCATCTACTTTCTACATCCT
>JAOUZG010017338.1:663554-682045 GCA_026289955.1 Argiope argentata
GTTTGGTCAGCAATATTTAACGTTTTTATTGAGTTATAGTCCAGCTAAATTGTATCAAGAAAGAATATTCTGAATTTCTACATCCTAATTGTTGCAAGAAAAATGCAATAAAAAAGCAATACTGATAGAAGCAGGTCAAACTTTAAAAAATGTTTTCTTCTTTGAAAAAACTTTTTTATCTACTTTTACAATGCTGGTAAAAGTAGATAAAAAATTCTTCAATCAATAATTTCCAAATGTCTATAATCTTTATTTTTTGACCGTAAATTTTGGAGGCCTCTTAACCAAACAAGCATCATATTCTCACACGATAAAAAAATTATTACAAAAAGAGAGAGTAATTTTGATAAAAAGTAAGAGAGTAATATCGAAGTATCAAGGCAGTTGTTTGTATTCGGGGCTAGTCAATTGTTTGCTTTTCAAACTTTAGAGATTTGAGAATTTTCATCACCTTTAAATAAAGAAATGAATTCTTTCAACTCTTTAAAAAAATAAATAAAATTACTTATTTATAAAAAAGCACTGAATTCAATAATTATATATACGCAAGTATTGCGCAGTAATTTCATTATTTTTTTTCTATAAATAATCTTTTTTTCATGGATGTAATTGGAACATATTAACCATTTAATTGCTGAAATATTGAATGGATAACTTCAAATTGACTTTTATTTCTGTGTTATACAGTACGATGTTTTTACAATAAATATTTCACACATTTAATTTTAACTTCATTACGATAAACATTATCAGTTATTAATTGTAATCGCTTTTTCAATTTACTATTAATTATAGCCGGCATCCTGGCATAGGGGTAGCATGTCTTCCCGTGATCCGGGCATCCCGGGTTCAGGTATTGTTGTTCTTCTGTGCTCTATTTGTAAGGTGTGTGAACGTACCCCCCCCCCCCTGTAATAAGGGGACGTGCAAATGAATGTGATGAGTGAGTTGTAAAAGTCGTACTCTTGGCCGTAGTTGGCGATATTTCAAAAACAAGAGATGCTGATTAGGCTTAAATCAGTGAGCTTGTTCATGGTAAATGCCATGAAAAACAACAATAATACTATCCTTTGGCATCATTAATTTTAAATCATACAAAATTAACTTAATAGTTTAACTAAAAACTAAGTTCTGAAAATTACCAAACAGGGTATTGCCATCAAAAATACATAAATAAACTAAATTTAAAAATCTTGGTATTTCAGGAAGTGAATGTGAAATAATTACAAAACCTTATTTTTACAAACATGAAGTAATTTAAGTTTATTAAAACTGCTCAATAAGGAAATACTATTTAATTTAAACCACACTGTATATATATTTCAAAACATTTTTAATTATCTTTTCAAGAATATGCCCATCAAACGAACATGCTTGGAAACATTAACCACTTATTTACAATGAAGAATTTAAAAAAAATCTTTCCATTTTGAAATGCTTTACACGGAAAGCTGCTAACAAATTACTTTAAAATTACCCTTTATTACTTGAAAGCACAATCACGTATATGCTACAACATTAAAACTGAAATTTTTTTAGAGTTTTTAAGTAAGTACATCATTTGCATTATGCCAAGGCTTAGCGTGCATGTCAAACAGTGTTTATTAATACATTATACATTAAGACCAAGTTAGATTAAAATTGCTTTTCATTCATCTAAACGTTGTGCAGGCATAATGGTAAATGGCTGAAAGCATTATTAATTTTATGGGACATAAAAAATTGTTGTCCTGTTTGGTGAGAAAGCTTTAAAATTAAAAAAAAAATCGAGGCGTCGAATAAAAATGCCCGCCTTTTTCTGATTATTTGAAAGCCAGCTGTTTCGTCTTAGCTTGGCCGCGCAATTATTGGAAAAATGTCATTTTTCGAGAAGAGTGCATTATGAACTTGCTCTTCAGGAGTCTTTGTAGTGCATATTTTATGCATTTTGCAAGAAAGAGTGTTCGAAAGGATGAACTGAAGTGAAGCAACCTCACTCCTCTCAGTTTTTGATGGAAATAATAAACATAAAATGATTTATGGAAACGGGATTTTGTCGCTGTATTAAAATGCACTTTCTTGTACACGAAGTATGCAAAGATAAAGTATTTAATAGCAAAAGAAGAAAAAAAATCGAACCTGAGATTTTGACGACTTTTAACGTTTCAGACCTCCCCTGGTCTTAAAACATTTTGGAATCCAGACATTTATTACGGTTATTTTACAGTAATTTATTACTGAATAGCCGCCTTTGGCGACCAGTCGGTTCGCCAATATTAATGCCGACTAAAGGGTTAAATCATTTTTTATATAACTTGGTCTCATAATAAATTTTTCAGCAAAATATTTTTAAGTTTTAAATAAATTTAAGTTAAGTTTAAATATTTTAAGTTCAAATAGTTGACCTACTTTTATCAGTATAGCTTTAATATTACGTTACTTCGTTGAAAGAAGATACGTTTTTATTTCACATGAATCATTAAAATGCGGAGATGAATCAATCAATAAATACAATCACAAAGGCGAATTCTATGATTTGCACAAAATATCTTCGTCACATAAATAAAAGTAACAATTCAAAACATGTCTTATTGTTTTAAAAATTAGAAAAAAAGAATGCAAAAATATTTTACTTCTACTTATTATCAATTGCTTTTTGTTCATCGTTTCTTTGAACAAAAAGCAAAGTCAAAAGAAAGTCATCTTCAAATCCGTTTAAGATTTCTTGCATTTAAATAATAAATCTCGCTCTAAGGAGATTATCGTTTGGTGCTTTTCTTAAAATTCTTTTTCAGTTTTAATTGTCGCACTTTTGTAATATATTTTTACTTTGTATTTTTATTTACTTTAATTCTTTAATGGAAGTGTTAATTTTGATATTGCCAACGATCAAGAAAATTTTTCTCTTGCATTTATTATTTAAAAAATATCATTTCCTATTTGTTTCATTTCATATAATCACGTGACGAAAATTGTATTTTTTTGTTTTATTTTTGGTAGCAATTAGCTTTTTTAAAATTCAGAACGTCTGAAAATGTGATGGCAACATTTTATTAAAAGCCGATTTTTTTGAGATCCTCGAGAAGATAAAATTTTAATTGTTGAAATAAATTGTTGAAAAAAAAACGATTAAATTAAATGTTTAAAAATTCATTAAAAATAGAGTTTTAATTCGTAGATCAAAACATTAGTATCATTGAAAAGCTAATTTTTTGAGCTTTAACGTCATGCAAAAATCAATTTTGTGCTGTAATATTTTCAGAAGTTATAGCGAAAAAACGGTAAAATTTGGCTTATTTTTTAATTAATTAAAATTTTAATTAAAAATTCCAAAAAGGGCTCCGAGTTGCATTTTATATACTAATAGTTGTTTACTATTGTTGTTTACAGTTGTTATACAGACTTTCTTTATTGTTATTTTTTACGGAATATTACGAAAACTCCGTGCACCACTTATTATCGCACGAGGCTTACAGTACTAGACAACACATCACATACAGAACAGAAAATCACGCATCACAATTGCTTGTACAACCCTTTTTTTATAGGGGGGATCATATTTTATGAATTAAAAAAAAGTTCAAAAAATGAAATGCAACTAAGCAACCTCACTCTTCTCAGTTTTTGATGGAAATAATAAACATAAAAAAATTATGAGAACGAGATTTGTCACTGTATTAAAATGTTGTTTCTCGTACACCAAGTATACAAAGATAAAGTATTTAGGCTGCTCTGTATGGGATGTCTCTTCGAAATGTGTTGTCTACTTCTGTATGTCCCGTGTAATACTTAGGGTAGCACGGGAATTTCTAAATATTCCATAAAAAATAGGTGTAAAAAATAGCAACTATGAAAGTCTGTATAATAACCGTAAATAACAATAATAAACAAGTGTTATTATGTAAAATAACAATAATAAACATTTATTACCAAGTGGCTACTTAATATTAATTGTTTATTAATACTTAGTGGTGCACGGGGAATCCTAATAATTGATACCCCCTAATAATATTACGGTAGCATAGGCAAAGTATTGCCAACCCTATTGAAATTCTTAACTGATTATTATTAATGTTTTTTATTTAAGAAGTTTATAAAACAATAATAATAACTCATACTTTCTTTCCTTTAGTAAAATGTGCTTGCTGTTACTTAGGGCACTTTCCAGTGTACAATCCCCCCGCTGATACTGCAGCAGATTTAAGCCGAAAGGAGCGCCTCTTGTTTTTGAAGCAACGCCAACTAGGGCCAAGAGTACGGCTTAGCTACACACTCACTATATTTGCGTGCACGCACCCATTTTACAGGGGGGGGGGCACAATCAAACATCTCACAGATAGAACACAGGAGAATAACCATGACCGAACCGGGACTCCCAGAACACGAGGAAGACGCGCTACCTCTGTGCCAGAAAGCCGGCTTAGTAAAATATACTTTCTTTAATAAATTTAGTGAAAAATTCTTTGCGCCTTATCACTAACTTAAATCAAATATCATCTCATCATAAAATAAAAGAATCAAATATCCAGAAATTAAAAATATAATAATAGGCACCCTAAGTTGTCTTTCTTTCCGAATCCACCATTTTATTTTCTATTATTGCATAAATCGTTATGTTACTTCATAAACCACAAAACAGTAAAAGTATAATAGCATATCTTTAGGATTAAATTCAGATTCTAATTATTGAAAAATTCAACCATCATAGTCAAAAAACTTAAAGCCGCGGGAAAAAAATATCTCACATTAATATTCTGCTTTATTTGATAACGAATCTCCTCAACTTTTGCCTCCCAGCAAATACCGTGGTGAATTTCGCAAACGAAAAAAAATTATCGTTCTAATGAATAAAATAATGCGTAATATTTCAGGAAACTGCTTAATTTAGAAGAAACTTATTACTTTTCATGATTCCAACATTTATCCTCAGGCTGAAACTTATTTAGTAGAAGAAGTTTTCTTCAAAATAGCAGTCCACAATTTTATTTTACTAATGGCAACATCGTTATGGCTTAGATTAAAAATTATTTATGAATCTTTTGATGTAAAAGTTATTTTGGTGCTTTGAAGTAATTCGTAAAAGATAGAAGATTGAAGAAAATTTCATGCATTAGTTCGAATTAGGATATCCATTATCTCTGCTTCAAACTTCGAATGAATAACTTTGCCATACGCATTAGCTTTTAAGAATAAATAATAATAAAATAAAGAATAAAAACTAATTGAAAGTAGATTATGCAAGAATTGAAATATTAAGTTATTTTTGTGTCATTAATTTGTTAATTAAACCTCCTACTGTATCATCAAGTTTTATCCTTTAAAAAATAAATATTAGTTTATAAAGTGTATTTGATAGTTAAAGCATTGAAGAGAATAGCCAGTTTCAAAGAATTACATTTTATAATAATTAGTGATAGGAAAAGATAAGAGATTTTTAAAAGATTCAAAGGGATTTTTTTTGTAATTTCCACGATTTTTGCATTAAAGTAACTTTTTATTTAATAGCCTAGATTCTTCTGGTTTTTTTAGTGTTATAGTGTTCGAAACGCGTAATCACTGAAAATAATTAAAAAAATTAAAAGGAAATCTGCTATGCATATTTCATTGTCTCATATCTTGAACGGCCAAGCACCACGTGCTCGTGCAAGTTATATTATATTTTTATTCCTTTTAATCGTTTCATTGAATGAGTCACTTTAGTATTGAAAACGATCCAAAAATCTTTGTCTCGCATTTATTGTTTAAAAAATATCACATTTCCTATTTATTTCATTTCATATAATTACGTACTCAAAATGACATTCTTCTAGGTTTTATTTGCTGTAGTCATTAACTTATTTTTTTTAATCGCAGCTTTTGTGAATGCAATGGCAATGTGTTATTGAAAGCTGATTTTTTCAGATGCTCATGCAGATAATAAAATTTCAATTTTTCACTTACGTTTTTTTTTCTTTTACTTTTCACCTACGGTTTTTTTTTAATTTTTCACCTACGGATTTTTGTTTACTTCTTTCCCAAAATAACATCATATTCTGACATGATAATAAACAAATAAATTTGGCAAAATTATCTTGGGAGTAAGCAATAAATAATAATAAAATGTAACTAATTTCTTTTTAGGCGTTTGAAAACGTGTTATTATGTCTTTGTAATAATAGTCTACAAGTAGACAAATTGTAAGTAGGAACAAAACAGTAAAAGCAAGATTATTGAATTAAATATCAATCATTTTTTTTAATGCGCCAATTTATGCTGCTTCTTATGAAACTGTAAAAATAACAATACAGGCGAAAATAAATAAATAAATGAAAAGCAATGAATAATAAAAAAAATCATCCAATTGCTTGTTAGTTTGAAAACGTGTTATTATGTCTTTGTAATTGTAATTTACAGGTAGACAAATTGTTACTAGAAAACAAAACAGTAAATGTAAGATCATTGCGTTAAATATCAATCATTTTTTTTTCATGCTGTTTCTTATGGAAATGTAAAAATAATTATAAACAAGAGAAAAGCAATGATTCACAAAAACTCGTTGGCATTTTATCCAAAATGATTTTTTTGGGTGTTAATTACTGCAATTATTTCGTACACATAATTACATAAACTGCTCACTAAACTTGATATTATTTTTTTCAGTAAACGTGAAAATAATTGAAATAATTAAATTCTCTTCATAGTTTTTTTATAGCATTGGGACTATTTAATGAATAAACACCTTTTAATATTCTCGACAAATTACAAATCAAATTTAATAAACTCCTTTTGCACTTTTTTTCCCCATGCCCCAACATTCAGAATTCGTAAGAGTTGTTGTTAATTGTTATTCCGAGTAATCAGAATTAACCAGGTGCAATTAATTAAGATAATTGGAAACACAGCAAACTCTTTGCGTAGTAGAACTCGGCAATTCATTAGATGTACCATTAATTTGGTGCAACGTGATTATTAAATGCTTACATCTATTTAAAACAATCGCCGAGAACAGAAATCAAATGGGAAATTAACAATATTAATGCTTTTTCTAATATATGGAAAGGAAATTGTTTTTTTAAATGTCTAATTCGTGCGAGACAATTTATTTCTACTTATATCGTTTTACTTATTTTTCCATCTGAATTTGCTTCTTAATTATGACACCCTTTCTGACAAAATATGTTCTGCTATGCATATTATGTTCGGATTGTTTTACTATTTTAATTACTAGAGTGCTATTTTTATTGTTTATGGAGTGGAATAGCAATAATGTAATTTACATAGTTTAGAAAAAATATCATTTTTAAGGTTGTTGTACACTAATTATTGTGTAAAATTCATTGACGTTTTTAGTGGTATTTTGGAATTAAATGGTGAAACAAGTCCAGTAGTTTTAATTACAATGTATATTTCAAAGATTGTCAATATTTTTCGAGCATTGGACTCAATAAGATTAAAATCTTCGCTTTAGAAAAGAACAAGAATTTTTTTAAAAAACCAAATGCTTTACTCCTTGTGTTTCCAATTATCTTAGAAATTATAATGTAGTAAGAAATGTATGTTTTGGTTATAGTAGCAATTTTATTTGAGGAGATTTTGAATTAATGAGTTTTTAGATCTTCACACAAACTTTATACAATTAAAAAAAAAGGAATGTTTGGTACTTACGTATTAGACCGTCTTCGCCAATGATCGCCAAAGGCTTAGTAACTAATTAACGACAGATTTAAATTTGGCGATGAAGATTAACGGATTACACCATTGCCGGATTGCCATAATTGGCAGTTTAGCAACTCATTGGCGACAATTTCAAATTTGGCGATAAAGTTGGACGTTCTAATACTTAAATACCAAATTTTTTTTAAGTACCAATTTTTTTGAACATTTCTTAAAATGTTAAGTTAAAGAATAGCATATATTTTTATATGCTATTCTTTAAATTAACATTTTAAAGAAAAAAGAAATAAACTAAATCTGCTATGCAAATTTCAATATATCATGTCGAAACATAATTTCTTGGACGGTCAAGCACCACGTGCTCGTGCAAGTTAAATTATATTTTTATTCATTTAAATTGTTACATTGAATGAGTTACTTTAGTATTGCAAACTATCGAAAATTTTTTTTGTCTCACATTTATTGTTTAAAAAAATATGACATTTCCTATGTATTTCATTGTACATAATCAAGCGCTCAAAATTACATTTTTCTAGGTTTTACTTGCTGTAGTCATTAACTAATTCTTTTAAAAATCAGAGCCTTTGTAAATGGTATGGCATCACGTTATTAAAAGCTGATTATTTGAGATGCTCGTGCATATTATAAAAAATTATTTTTCGCCTACGGATTTTTGTCTACCTCATTCCCAAAATAACATCATGTTCTGACATGATAATAAAAGCATTTTATTGAAAACTGGAGTAATTTCATCTACTCTAAGTCAGGGGCGTTCCAGATTGTTCAGGTTGTAGCCTTAATGTTGAATGATTAGACAACGAAAATGCTTCGGCTTCTATACAAATGAACATTACATGGTCACTGATGAGCCAATACTTGCGCCACTGGCCACCTGCGTCTTTCTGTCCACTCATAAATCTACTGCAGATGTCGGACGAAAGGGTTTATGGTCAGACTCAAAACAGGAATGACCCTTGTCCATTATTCTCAATGAGGGTGGTTGATTCTGAAACTGAGGCAGAACAGCTTTTTAGAGAAATGAAATGTCTCCAAGAAATAATATATTTTTATATGTTTCTGCAAAAGTTAATTTTAATATATTTTTATTATATTTTAAATACTGATTATTATTTTCAGGTTGAGAATAACTTCAGTCAGAATAATGTCAGAACATGATGTTATTTTGGGAATGAGGTAGACGAAAACCCCTAAGCGAAAAATAAAAAAACCCGTAGACGAAAAATTGAAATTTTATTATCTGCACGAGCACGTCAAAAAATTATTTTTCATAACGCATTGCCATCATATTTACAAAAGCTCTGATGAAAAAAAAATAAGTTACCACCACTACACCAAACTTGTTGACACACCTTGTTGACTACAGCAAATCAAACCTAGAAAAATGACATTTTGAGCACGTTGCTATATGAAATGAAATAAATAGGAAATGCGATATTTTTTTAAACAATCAATGCGAGACAAAGTTTTTTTGGGATCGCTTGCAATGCTAAGATGACTCCTTCAATGAAACAATTAAAGGATATAGAAGTATAATTGAACTCGCACGAGCAAGTGGTGCTTGGCCGTTCAATAAATCATGTTCTGATATGATACATTGAAATATGCATGGCAGATTTCATTTTAATTCTTTTTTCTTTAAAATGTTAATGGAAATAATAGCATCTGAAAATATAGCTGAGTTAAAAAAAATCGGTACTTACGTATTAGAACGTACAACTTTATATATTTTATATTTGAAGCTTATTTTAAATTACATTTTATTGCTGAAATGAAACTCGCAGTTACCATTCCTTCTTTTTAAAATGAAGTTTTTCCTTCTTTTTCTATTGTTGGAGGTATGAAGATTAGCTTTATTTTTTTTATCATCGAGTAATTTTTAGTATGGCATGCTTTTAATAAAGATGTGATATTTTGTTGTATTTAGTTGGTTGAAGCTCAGAACATTGAAAGAGTCCTTGACTTGAATTATAAACATTGCTTTTTTTCCTATTATATAATTGTATATTATACAGATATAGAGAGAAGATTAAGTACATTTAAAGTATAATAATCGGAACTGTATATAGCTTTTTAAATAACGTTGTATGCATTTTAATCTTTTTTGATATTATTTTCAGGTTGAGAATAATTTAAAGATTTTTTAATCATTTAACCGATGGCGTTCTGGCACAGAGGTAGAAAAGTGTTCCTCGGGAATTGGGCATCCCGGGTTCGAGTCCTGGTTGGGAATGGTTGTTTTTCAGTGTTATGTCCGTGCGGTGTGTGAATGTGCATCCCCCCATAAAAGGGGGGTTGTGCAAGCGAATAAATGTGCAATCTTCATATGAGCTAGAAATCTGACTTCTGCTCTCGGGTGCTGAGGGATCTCAACCCTAAGAAGCTGCTATATCCCTCCTCCCGTTGTAAAATGGACACATCATCATCAATCATGCTAGCTACAATATAGAACCAATGAAAATATACAACTTTTTTCAAAAAAAGGCGCAAGTTTAGAACACGAGGTTTGAAATCCAATTTTGCCCTAACATTTAAAAAAGTAAAATAAAACATTAGAAAAATTAATTATAAAAATTAATTTTTTTAGTGTAGCATTTTTTTTAATATCTTGATAGCTAAATAAAAATTGTAAAAATTTATGGTAATTTATATCTATATTTGTATATTTAAGTTCGATCATATCCATAATATATTTTAATTTTCAATAATAATTTTACATTCTCTTTGTTTTGATTATAGGTC
This sequence comes from Argiope argentata, assembly GCA_026289955.1. Lineage (NCBI taxonomy): Eukaryota > Metazoa > Arthropoda > Arachnida > Araneae > Araneidae > Argiope > Argiope argentata. The sequence continues at coordinate 673,947 of JAOUZG010017338.1, forward strand.
TATATAAATTCCTTTATGTTACGTTTCGTGTTTTTAGAATTTTTTGCTTTAAACCTAGAAGTTAGAAAAAAAAATTCTTGTCTATTTTAGTATATTAATGATGTTATTCTTGTGTTCCACTTTACAACGGAAGGAGGGGTGCAGTAGCTTCTGAGGGTATGGATCCCTGAGCAGCCGAGGCAGAAGTCTTTCTAGCTCAAACACATCACAAACTGTTTTTACTGGGCAGGCTTCATTCATGCATTTTATTCATTCATCCACAGATAATAATTCAGATCTGGAACAGAGAACGATCACATATGACTCAGTACCCCCAGATGTATTTACTCTTTCCCCTCTTTAAAACATTTTTTTGTTATCTAAATAAAATTCTATTGCTACAAAACTATTCAATCCAAGCTTCAGGTTATTCAAGCTAGGCGATTCTTAATTTTCCGTATGTTAAAAGAGAGGTTAGATTTATAATTACCCTGTATAATCACATATCATTGTTGTTGTTGTTCTCGTGTTCCTCTTTACAACGGAAGGAGGAGTGCAGTAGCTTTTAAGGATATGGACCCCTGAGCACAAATGGGTAGAAGTCTGACTTCTAGCTCACACATGTCACAGACTCTTTTTACGGGGAGGACTTCATTCATGTATTTCATTCATTCATCTACAGATCATAATTTAGATGTGGAACAAATAACGTTACCACAGTTGCATTATTCTCGACATGAAGGAATTTGTGACTATGAAATATTTCACGTGCGTCAGCCATCACACACTCACGCAGAGTCTTCGGCTGGAGGGTTCGAACACACAGCCCAAGGGATGCGAATCCAACGCCTTACCAACACGGCTAACCAGGTTCTATTATATTAATAAAAGTGGACTTTGAAACGGATTTTTTAACATTTTCTTTTCTTTTTCATGTAACATAAAAAAAGTATAATCGCCAAAAAATTGGAAAATGAGATTTTGACGATTCACCACGTTTTGGATTCACCACAAAATGACATTCACCACGATTCACCCCAAAAATACAGTTTTGGTGAACGTCCGTCTGTCTGCAACAAAGACAAATCGAAAATGGTTTGAGTTGGAGGAATGAAATCTGGTATCTGATCTTAGTACCAAATTTGTAGACTTCTATCGAATTCCAGATAAAATCTGTCCAAAGAAAGTCCTTCTGTCAAATATAAAATAACACAATAAAATAACAAGATGGAGAGAGCTAGATAAATATTATTTAGTATATAGTTTTAATATTTATAATGTAGAAATCTTACAAATTTCGAGCCAAATGCAACTAGGGTTAATTGGCTGTCCATCTGTACTTCCAAAAATGTATGAGTTGTGTTGTGACTTATGGCATTTGCCATCGACCCCCCCCCCCCACACTAATACAGCAGCAGATTTAAGCCGAAAGGAGCGTCTCTTGTTTTTGAAGTGCGCCATCTAGGGCCAAGAGTACCACTTAGCAACACACTAACCACATTCGCTTGCACAACCCCTTTTTACAAGGGGGCACATTCACACACCTTACAGATAGCACGCAGAATAACAACCATGTCCAAACCGGGACTCCCAGAACACGAGGAAGACGCGCTACCTCCGTGCCAGAAAGCCATCACAAAAATGTTAAATTCGGTAATGCAAAAATGAAGTGTATCAGTAATTAGATTTAAGATTTCGTAATACAAGTGTTGTATTTTATTATAGTATATGCTTTAATCGATTATTAAAAACATGTGTAAAAACCGAATTTGATTTTTATTACTATTAATCACATGCCAAGGATTTATCGCCAAACAATTCGCCAAGGATGACACGAGAGATGCAGCAAAAATACTGAATTCAGGCCAAAAATTTATATTTCATATCTATTGTACTCCAATGCCATGCAAGACCTTCTTTGAGTTTTTTAGAATGTAAATTCATTAAAAGATATGGATGAAAGTTTTGAGAACACCACTCCCGCTTTAAAAAAATTATTTTTAGTTGTATAGTCTTTAAACCATTAATCATACAGTATAAGAATTTGGCTTCTTGTTCAGAAATTTTTTGTTTGCTATTAGAGGGTGTCTCTTTTATTGAATGAAAGCATATAAAATTGATGCGGAAAATATTAACATTTTTAAAAAAGCTTTAACTATAGCAAATTATTGAATTTCCTTCATGATTATATAAACTTATTCTTTCAAAAATTTTCAGATATTAAATAATCAGGCATTTAATAAAAAAATCGATTACTGAATTTAACATCTTTATAAACAATAAAAGAATTCAATAAATTATAAGCATGATAAAAAGAATTTCTAACCAATTCAAACTTTATTTAAATGCGTTTTAAGGGGAAGAAATTTTAAGTTATTAGGGAAGAAGACAAATTTTAAATTTTTTTTCTAGCAGTCAGTATTTTTTGACGAGGAAAGTTGGCATTAAAATATTGGCAATTAACCAATATCATTTTGATAATCTGAAATCTTATAGGTTTAAAATGATAAATGGAAGTTTGGTGGTAAAAATTTGGAAGCTTTTAATGATGGAATATGAAAAATGTGAAGGCTTGTAATGATGGAATGTGAAAAATGTGAAGGCCTGCAATGATGGAATATGAAAAATGTGAAGGCTTGTAATGATGGAATATGAGGACCCGATATATAAATCAGATTTCAAATACAATAAGCTTACATTTGGCTTGGTAAAAACCTCTTGACAATACAGAAGTGCCTTTACTTTAGTAAGGATAACAGCATGGAGAAGAACGTCCATCCCAAATTTTTTAACGTATAATAAAAAAATTAGTGAATTATCTAAATTGGTACAATAGCAAATAATCATGAAAACCACTATCAATACAATGATATGTTGTTTTAGAGTTTTTGTTGCAAATTAGAGAAACATACCATTCATTTATCTTGAATTTTTCATTTAAAACAAACTTAAAGCGACAAAAACTTAAAACAAACAAACTAACTTCAACATTAATTTAAGCTATATTACCAAATAAAGATAACTTCAATAATTAATAGTTTTATAAAATAAAAAATAGTTTCAATAGTTTTAAATAATAAGTTATTTAAGATAAAGATAAACACTTCATGAAGCTTTATAATAAGATATTTCTATTTCAAGTTAAAAGTTTTTTAGGTAAATACTGTTAATTTTAAATGATTACTTTCAAAATGTAAAATATAATGATATAATAATTGTTATCTTGTTATAAAGAAATCGTCAGCTCGAATTTTTTAAAGAAGGAAAACTGTTAATTTTAAAATTGACAGAAGAATTTTTTTTTCTCCGTGCAATAAAGTTTGTTTTTATCGCATTAATACAAAAAAAAAAAAAAATAAGTAAACAGATATTTTTAGATCATAAAAAATGAAAATATAAAGAATTATGAAATAGAAATAATTAAAAAGCGATTGCAAAGAGTTAAAAATATTTTATTTTTCAAAAACTGAATTAAGTAAAACAGGCCATATTTAATAGAATTTAAAATCTGTAACAGAAAATGAATTACATTAAAAATTCAAAGATTGTACGTTCATTAGAAACATATTTTAATATTTATAATCATAATAAAAAAAGACCAAAAGAAAAATATTTCTAATTTTCTTTATTTAGCTAAACTATAAATTAAAGAAAAAAAATGTATAAGTCATTTAAGAAACTTTTAACAAACTCAGTATTCTTCATTTTTATAAAGAATTCCCATAAAAAATGCCATTTTTTAAATAAACAAAGAAAAAATCTCTTACAAAAAATTCTTTCATTAGAAGAAACTTTAAAGTGTGAAAATGTTTAATTGTAACAATTTAGTGTCATGATATTTAAGCGCAATTAAGGCAATTAATTCAATAAAAAATTTCATCATAAGAGATTTTGATTAAAAATGAAAGCTTTAAACAAATAACTTTCTTTTTATATTCTCTGAAAGTCTTAAAAGTGATTGAAATATGAAATGAATCTATTTTAATGATACTTAAATTCTTTTGCTTCCATTTTTTTTTATTTAAACAAATGTAAAAAAATCACCGAAGTGTAATTATAATTGGAAAAACATCAAGATTTTTTTTTTAAAAAGTACAATACATTAGTTCTATTTTTTATTGCATTTTTTTGAAATAATAAAGAACATTAAATAATTACTTGAATATTTCTTTAAAAAATGGGATTCTTTTTAACATCATTATTTAATTTTTTTTAATTTTCATTTTTTAATGAAGGAAATATTAATAATCACAAGTTTATTTCGGTGTGATTTAGTAATGTTCCATTTCTTCATTTCTTTTCACGCAAATAAAAAAGGTTAATAAAAATAACTATCATCTGACATCAACGACTAACTGTTATCTTCTATGTATATATTTAAAAAGATTGACAAAATATAAGAGAGAGTTTTCCAGATACAACGCTTGAACCAATTTCGTTAATATGAAAGTTTATGACATCTAGACATTTCATTAATTGTCTCTGTCTCTATTTACGATGGATATTGAAAAATGATTAATTAAATCAATTAATTTCAACAACTGCACAAATTTCACCAATTTTCATAACTTCGCATCTTTTAAACTATACCTAATTGATCAAAGCAACTTAACCCTTCGCACTCCGATGGTGCCTCTGACTCACCATTCAAGATTGTGTATCATTTTGACGTTTTATTTATTTATTTTTCGAATTTTATTGTTAAAAACGCCTACATAATGTTTAAGAGATGTAGATTATTTTTACAAAGAAATTAGACTTAAAAGAACGATGTATGTTTATTTTTCATAGAGATAAACAAATCTTTGTATTAGGTGAATAATTTTGCATCTAATTATTTTTCGGAGTGCAAAGGATTAGTATTATTTTTGATTATAATTGAAAATGTTTTTTCTTTCGTTTATATAAATTTTATTTCTCCAAATTTATTCGTCATGGGTGTGTTACGATTATTACTATGGTTACCGAAAGCGGATAGTATTAACCCTCTCATTCCTAAGATCATTTTAGTTCAGGTTCCTTAGAATAATAATCCTCTCTCCCATCAAAATTATTTCCTCAAATTAATCATCGTATTTTTAAGAGGTTGTTATGTATAAGATGTCTCCATTTATTTGATAGCTATTAAACAAATCGATGCAGAGACACTCATTGAGTGCTTTTAGAAAACACTCATTGCACCTCAAATTCATTTGGGCGAGCGTCTCTAACAAACAAAACATGCGCCAAGAGTTTTTAATCAATCGCACTTAGTGAAAGTGGGAGGAATTTCGCAGTGATACCCAAGCGACTCGGGTGGTTTTTCTAATTTTGTTGACTGGATTACTGAGACATTCACTTATTGAATGAATTTCTCTGACCCTCAAAACCATTTGGACGAGCGTCTCTAACGAACAAAACATGCGGCAAGAGTTTTCAATCAATCAGACTTATTGAAAGTGGGAGGAATTTTGCAGTGATATCCAAGCGACTCCAGTGGGTTTTGTAATTTTGTTGACTGGATGCTTGAGATATTTCCTTATTGGCTGAATTTACTGGTTTTACTCATAGAGAATGTGCCGTTTCTAAAAAATAATTTAGGGGGGAGTAGGAGGGGAGATAATGTATCTAGACAGTCTACGATTTCTGTATAAAATTAAAAGTAAAAAAAAAGTTTAGCCTTTGAGGAATTTTGTCGTGGATTTTCTCCATAAAAAAGTGTTGTGAATTATCAGTGGCGTAATTTCTCTGTAATAAACTACAATTAGTCGATATATTATTATTTTTTTTAAATTGAAAATAAATATAGGAAAGTGATTACTGATAACATATCTAATAATCACAAATTTGTACGTGAATTAAAAATTGGAGAAAATGGAGTAACGTTTAGGGCTGGTCGGCAGATTCATTTATTTTCTTTCATATTTTAAATACATAATGGTTATGTCAGAAATTTGTAACTATGGTATATTATCTTATTAAGGTATCTTCTAAGGTATATTATACTAAGGCATTTAATAATTGGTTACTCCAATTATCTTAACATAAATAAAATTAGTAAATTCCACATTTTGTATGAGAATGTGTTAGACATTTTGTGCTGAATATTTGGTTCTAATTCAGAAAAACATCACACTCTTATTATTTTAGAAATAAAATTGTTAATTATTTAAAGTGTAAAAGTTAGTTAAATATTCCATTAATTAAAAATTAATCGAAAATTTTCTTTTTTCACAATAATTTTGGAGTAAATTTACTCCCTGAAGCACTTTTATACCATCTTAAAATTCCAGAATTTAATTTAATAATGATACCAATTTCATTTTTATGAAACATTTTCCTCATTATTTATTAATTTTCGAAAACAACATTAAATATTTGAATATATGCAGATATTCTTGAAGTAAAGATATTCCATTGCTGCCTATGCTATTTACTTTTATTTATCTGTTTGATTTTTTTAAAAAAATATTCTTGGCAGTGTTTTTTTAAATAAATTTTAAATATATACTAAAATCTGTTAATTAAATCTCAAACTTCCGATTATTGAAAAAATTGTTAATTATAATATTTTATATAAAATTAGCTTTTCTGTTAAAAATAAGTTATTTACAAAGCGTTTGTTTACTGACGCGTTGGGATTCCTTGATGAAATTTTTATTTTTTTCCCATATGACGCATAATTAAAAGTTTTCCTTCCAAATACTGCAATATAAACAAAATTTTAATGAAGTTCTTTGGGCAATTAATTAAAATGCAACTTTTTCATTAGTAAAAAACATGCAAATTTCATCTCGACAACGTTGAATATTTCAGCTAGCAGCAGATTAAGTTTGACACTTTTATCTGATTTAAGAAAGTCTTTTTTCCCCTTATCTCTTTCACACAAGATAATATTTCTTGGAACAAGTTTTACTTTTCGTTGTGAGGGCATTCTTATGACAAGACGCTTCTGCTCAACTTTAGAGTAAAATATTATCTCAAAACCCTCGTATCAGCAATTTTATGGTACATGCTGTCTAAGACATCAAATATATGAATATTTTTTGTTTTAAAAAACTAAATTTTTATAAAGAACTTTGTTAATGATTTAAATATATGATAAAAAGTTCTTTTTTTAATTTTTTTTGTTTGAGCTCTTTTGAAACAGATTAATTAAATTATTAATACAAAGATTGGAAATATTTAAAGCTTCACTTTGAAATGGTCAGTAGGAGAACTACTGGACCAAATGTGATCAAACTAAGTCATAATTTAAAGATAGTCATGGAAATTTCTTTTCTTTCAGAAAAAGTTCAAAAACTCATCACTAGTGGTAAAATGGAGCTGTATCAATAATGTAAAGCAAAACAGGACATGAAGACATCGGTTTAAAAATGTTTAATTGTTTCTGAAATTGTTACAAAGCATGTTCATTGTGTATGTTATCTAAAAAGCCCTGTTTATGGGTAATTTAAATTATTTGGTGAAAATAGAAGCTGCGATTCATCGACATGTGCGTAACATTCCTCCTGACATGCTAAAAGATGATACTGAGAATGCAGCAAGGTAATTTAACTTGCTTTTAGAAAATGGTAAAAAAATAAAATATATGTACAGAATATTATTTTCAGCTCCAGTGATGCAATGATTGATTTATAAAAATCAATAATACAATAACTGATTACTATTTCTAGCACTAGTAATACGATAAGTGATAAACAGAAAACTATAATACAGTAATAGATTATTATTTTACGCTCCAATAATGCAATGATTGATTATTATTACTGCATTATTGATTTTAAAAAAATCAATAATACAATAACTTATTATTATTTCTAGATCTAATAATACTATAAGTGATTAGCAAAAAGCTGTAATACAGTAATAGATTATTTTTTTACCCTCCAATAATGCAATTATTGATTATTATTACTGTATTATTGATTAATAAATATCAATCATACAATAACTGATTATTATTTTTAGCTCTAATAGTACGATATGTGATTAAAAAAGATCTATAATAGAGTAATAGATTATTATTTTACGTTCCAATAATGCAATGATTGATTATTATTACAGTATTATTAACTAAAAAATCAATAATATAATAACTGATTATTATTTCTAGCTCTAATTATACAATAATGGATTAA
>JAOUZG010017338.1:683781-706172 GCA_026289955.1 Argiope argentata
CTTTTTCATCCAGTGTCTACATTATGCTGTTTATTTCATCTATATTCTACATCTAATTTCTGTTTCCTTTATATTCTTTACAGACTTTCTGTTTCATTCGTATTCTACTTCTACTATCTGTTTCATCTCTATTGTAGATATACTTTCTATTTCATATATATACCTTTTGTTTCCTACATATTCTACATCTACTTTTTGTTTTCTACATATTCTACATCTATTTTTTGTTTCCTACATATTCTACTTATACTTTTTATTTTTTATCTATATTCTACATCTACTTATTTGTTTTTTTATCTATATTCTACATCCATTTTCTGGATCCTCTATCTTCTAATTTTCGTAGTACTTTTTCCTTCTCGATATGTAGTCTTCATTACGTAAAATACTCATATACGAAGAAGAATAGTTCTTTTCCAAAAATTGAAGAAAATCAGTGTTAAATATTTACTGAAACAACGCAAAAGATTTACTGGATTTCTGGCACAGAGGTAGCGCGTCTTCCTGGTGTTCTTGGAGACATGGGTTCGAGTCCCAGTTTGGGCATGGTTGTTCTTCTGTGTGCTATGTATTACTGCGCAAGCAACTGTGGCGAGTGTGTTGCTAAGTCTTACTCTTGGCCCTAGTTGGAACTACTTCAAAAACAAGAGACGCTGCTTTCGGCTTAAATCTGCTGCTGTATCAGCCGGGGACTTGTCCATGGCAAGTGCCATAAGTAACAACAACGAAAAAGATTCGAGAGAAAGAGTTGAATAACTAAAATCATCCCCAAAAGATGTTTTTAAAAATGCTGGAATTCACGAAAAACTTCCAAAACAATTAAATTTTTTCATTAAAAAATTTTAGTTATAAAATTTTGTAAAAAGCAGTTTTGTAGTGTAATATAGTTAGGAGATCTAATTAAAAAACATCAAAATTTCCTTTAATTTTTTGTTAATTAAAATGCTAATGAGAAATTAAAAAAAACATCACTCTGAGATGCACATTCCCATCTTCCTAATCATATGTCTGTGCTGAATTTGATACCTCTAGGTTCAACAGTTTGATACCTCTAGGCAGGCTGTTCTGTAGTCATTAAAAATATGTGCCATTCTCTCTTTATTCTTATGAAATACAGGAAATAAATAATATTAAAAAGTTATTATGAGCCAGAATAGCCTGGATGGTAGGTCCTTGGGTTCTCATCGCTTGGGCTGCGAGTTCGAACCCACCAGCCGAAGACTCTCCATGTATGTGCTGGCTGGCGCATATTAAATCTGTCGTGATCCGCTCATTAAAAAGAGTTTTGTGACGTGTATGTATAGTTAAGTCGTACTCTTGGAATTAGTTGCCCCTACAATAAAAACAAGAGACGCTCATTCGGCTTAAATCGCTGACAGGTCTGTCAGCGACCTTGTAAAGTGCCGTAACTAACAACAACAAAATAGCATATCTAAGATCCCTGCATCATGGAATGTGCTTACAGTATATCATCCTGCTATCTATCGGCAAAAACAGCTGAAATTAAAACTTTAAGCTTAAAAGAGAGTCAAAGTTTTTCATTATTTATAGAATTTTTTTAATGTTCATATATTTTAATTTAATAACCAACATCAATTACGAAAATTGTGGATGTATCTTAACTAGTTTGATTGAAAAATGATTCACCTGAAGGTAAAAATGATTTTGTGAATATATTCTATATAAAGTGCCATAATTACTACAACCAAATAATATTTCTAAGAGCCCTGCGTCATGGAATTGTGTTTAGAGTATATCGTCCTGTTCTATATCGGTAAAAATGGCTTAAATTAAAATTTTAAGCTTCAAAGAGAGTCAATGTTTTCCTTTATTATAATAACTTTTTTTAAATGTTCATATATTTTATTTTTATAACCAACTTCAATTACGAAAATTGTAGATGTATCTTAATTAGCTTGATTGAAAAACGATTCATTTGAATATAATAACGATTTTGTGAATGTATTTCTTTATTGTCTTTATTGTGAGTAATAATAAAAGTTTAAGCCTTTAACTGATCTTCGCAGTTTTCAGAACGGAACAAAAATATTCGATTTCTGCTTGCATCCTCAATCGAATTAGACACTTTGCAATTTCTGGACCAATAATTTGAATATTGTCCATGACGAAATATGCAGTCTTAAGACATTAATCTTTCAACCCATATTGGAAATTAATAGTGGATTCATCTATCAATATCCACTAGAGAGAGAGAGAGAGAGAGAGAGAGAGAGAGAGAGAGAGAGAGAGATTCAATATCGTATCAGAAACAATCATACAACAATGTCTTATCGCATTATCTTATTAGAATATAACACTATAAGCGTTATTCAAGTTATATATATTCCTCCCTACATATGTTGTATGAATGCATTTCATCGTCACGTATTTGTTCAAAGTAATATTTTGTGATGTCTTATTGCATAATTTTAAACATCACTTTTTAAATTTATTAGATGTTTCATTACATACATTTAAAATGTCAGATTAATTAAATTGTATTCAGTATTTACGATGATATATACTTTTATTCAAACATTATTGTTCACTCACATACTCTTATTATATTAATCGTAAAATCTATATAACTATCATAAATGTGAGCCGGATTTCTGGCACAGAGGTAGTGCATCTTCCTCGTGTTCTGGGAGTCCCCGGTTAGGGCATGGTTGTTCTTCTGTGTGCTATCTGTGAGATGTGTGACTGTGCTCCCCTGTAAAAAGGGACGGTGCAAGCAAAGGTGGTGAGTGTGTAGCTAAGTCGTACTCTTGACCCTAGTTGGCGACACTCCAAAAAGAAAAAAAAGAGACGCTCCTTTCGGCTTAAATCTGCTGCAGTATCCACGGGGGGCTTGTCCACGACAAGTGCCATTAGAAACAACAACAATTATTATAAATGTGAAAGTTGAAACGGATGGATGGATGATGTGAGTCAATCACACCAGAACAGCTGCATGAAATTTAAGGAAATTTAGCACAGATATAGATTATAGTCTAGAATAGGACATAGGCTATTATTTATTCTGGCTAATTGAGGGGTTAATTTTTTTATTAATTAAAAACTAACTTTCCGGCCCAACATCTTCATTTTCCCACCGTCAAATGAGTAAGACTTCATTTCCTTTTCCCCCCACTTTAGTGAGGTTAAGTTTTAACATGATTCGGTCGATTACTCCAAACGATTCTGCTTATTTTCTTAATGTTTGATACCTTTAAAATTAGAATAAAGTAACAAAGGTTAATTTAAGATTAAAAAAAAAGGAAAATTAATTACGTTAAAAATTATTTAAGAAATACCACAACATATTGAAAATATTGTTTTGTGAAATATTGTTTTTTAAATTCCTGCTATTAGCTCACTTTCCCCTTATATATATATATATATTTATTTAGTTCAAATTTTCAATCGTTAATAATATACTTTCTATCATCCCATCAAGTTCAAGTAAATTTTTTAAAACTTGTTGTGGATGACATATGATGTTAATTATGTGTCATATTATGTTATGATGTGAATCAATATTGTAGAATATTAGTTCATTTATTTTTTAGTAATTAATTAAAAACTGACTTTTTTGCCTTTTTAATAGTTTTTTTATAGTAGTTGCAATTGTTATGTCGGGATATTCTGGTTGGTAGGGCGTTGAATTTGCATCTCTTTTGCAGCGAATTCGAACCTTGTCGCAAAGTTCCCCATGTTGGGAGTTATACCACTGGGGGTACTGAGTCAAAGGGGATCGTTATTCAGGGGTCCATCCCTCAGTAGCTACTGCACCCCTGTTTCCTTTGTAAAGTGGAACACGAGAAAAATGATTGCAATTATTTACTAAAAAGTAATTAAAATAAAAATTTTCCTAATATCCAAAGTAGGAACTGCTTAAAAAAAATTGTTGTTTTTTTAAAATATTACTTGTTTTTGTAGAAAGTCACTGAACTCAAAACTTGAAAATAACAAGACTTGAAATAAATTCTAAACTCTACGTGTACCTTGAATATCTCCAAAGGCAAGAAATCATTGAAATGTCATTGCTCCCCATCTTTTATAAGCAAAACCATCTTTCGTAAATATTATTCAACCCACAAACATTTCGACATTCGGAAACAACACAAATCCCATATCTTTCTTTCGCTACCACATTCCAACAGCAGTTGCCAAACTACCGAAACAAAACAAAAAAAAAAGAACGATCGAGAACAAAACAGGAATCGGCAGTAGATATTTTCTTTTCCGAAACGAAGAAACGGACACACGTGCTCGAAGGAAAACAAGGCCTAGCAAAAGCTTCGAAACTAGACGTAATTACTTAGATAGAGATTTTGTAGAATAAACTTTTTTTCTAAGCAGCATTATTTCTTTTAGTTTTTCTGTATACATGGTATCAGTTCTTTTTTTACAGCTAAGCTTTTCGTTTTTTTGGGGTTGTATTCATTCAGTCGGTTGATTCCAGATTGGCTTCTTGACTTTATTTTTTTTTCCGAATTCCTGCACCGTCAGTAAAATCTATTCGCACATATCATTGCGATAAATGAAATGTTTGTGGCCATTGAAGATCGAGGTATGGATCTACGACATAACCACAATATAAAAGTATACTTGAGAATTGTAGATGTTATCTGGCTTATGAAGCTTGCATCACAGTACTTTCCCACCAGTGAGTAGACGGAGAGACGAACGATTTTTATATCGCCAAGCGTTGTGGAGAGCTTGTGAGTGCGTTTATGAGTCAAGCCAGTTTGAAGGTTTTGTTTGGTTGCTGTGTCAAGTGTTTTTGATGGTTTTTACTGCGGGTAGATGGCGCCACGTCAGTTACACGAGGTTGCGTTAAGGTCACCAATAAGACAAATGAAGATCGAGGAACGAACTCGCGATGCTAGGATCTGCAGCCGAGTAGCATAATCACAATATAAAAGTATACTTGAGTATTGTAGAGGTTATCTGGCTTATGAAGCTTGCACCACAGTACTTCCCCACCAGTGAGTCGACGGAGAGATGAACAATTTTTATAGCGCAAAGTGATAAAGCGAGCTTGTAAGTACGTGATGCGTCGAGTGAGTGTGATATTTTTATTTGCTTGCTGCGTCAAGTGTTTTTGACGGCTTTTACTGCGGGTAGATGGCGCCTCGACAGTTGCATGAAGTTGCGTTGTTAAGATCACCAATGTGGCAACTGAAGGTCGAGGAACGAACCCGCGACGCTTGGGCCAGTAGCCGAGTATTATAACCACGATATAAAAGTATACTTCAGTATCGTAGATGTTATCTGGCTTATAAAGCTAGCGCCACAGTACTCTCTCACCAGTGAGTAGGTGGAGAGACGAACGATTTTTATAGCACAGAGTAAAAAAGCAAGCTTGTAAGTGCATGATGTATTAAGTGAGTTTGACGGTTTTCTTTGATTGCTGCGTCAATTGTGTTTCATGGTTTTTACTGTGGATAGATGGCGCCACGATAGTTCCACGAGGTTGTGCTGTTAAGATCCCCAATGTGGCAATTGAAGGTCAAGGAACGAACTTGCGACGCTAGGGCCTGTAGTCGAGTAACATAACCACAATATAAAAGTATATTTGAGTATCGTAGGTGTTATCTGGCTTATGAAGCTAGCTCCACATGTTCTTTCATTGAATTAAATTAATCTATACTAATAATAAAGACAAATGAGTGTATGTAGGCACTCTAACTTTCAGATCGTTTGACTTACATCTACTGAATAGGGTACTTGTGAATTTTGCAAGATGGGAATATGCCACTCAAGGAGATTTAAGTTTTAATTAAAATTTTAAGTTGAATTAAGCTAAATGTTGAAGTTTTGGGGTTATAACTTCCGAAAATAGTATTGCACAAAAATAAATTTTACATCTTTTCCAAATTTGAAAAATATCTTTTTAAGGCGACCAGGGATCTTTAAAAGGATTTTTTGTAATTTTCACCTTAGTAATTTGAAATTTTACAGGCATTAGGAGTAACACTATAAGAGATAATAACAAAATTTTAAAGAATTATATTAATTTATGAGTTAGGGGGGTTGATATAATATACTATCAGCGATAAATAACGGTAATGAAAAATGTTCCAGGCGCTCCAAATTTGTTCGAAAGCACTCCAATTATTGTTATACTTTCTCTAACCTTTTGGAAACAAAAGTTGGTGTTAAAATTGAAGTTTGAGTACGTAATATCAAAACTAACCAATGTAATAAGTCAAAATCACTTAAACCTTTTAAAAAATAAGTAGTTTTAAGTTGTTATTTTGGTTAATTTTGATATTTCGTACTCAAATTTCAAGTTTAATTCCAAATTTTGTAAGAATAATAGAAAGTAATAACAAAAAATGGAGATCTTTCGAACAACTTTTAGCACCTGGAATATTTTTTTTGACATTTTTTCTCGCAATTAAATATTATATTAACCCCCAAACACATGAATAAATTAACATAATGTTTTAAAATTTTGTGTGTCATCTCCTATAGTGTTACTCTTAATGCCTGTAAAAATTCAAATTGCGAAGGTGAAAATTAAAAAAAAATAATTAATTTTAAAGGTCCTTGGTCGCCTTAATAATGTCAATTTAATAATAATGTGCATTTGTTTGAGTTTTGTATATTTTTAAAACTAATATTTTGCCTGAGTTTTGACAACAACGATATTGTTAGCTTGAAACTTAAATAGCATTCATAGTTTCATCAAATAACTAATCATTTGATTTTCTTCCTTTGTTGAAAAGCTAAAAAAGGGAAGACTGTTTAATATCCCTGAATTTATAAGACAAAGGAAAGAGTCAAGTTATTATTTTCTACTTGTTATTTCAAACTATTACTTCCTACTTGTTAGTACAAGTTATTATTTCCTTCTTGGTAGTCCAAATTATTACTTATTAATAAGTTATAACAGCTTTGCAAAATTTAGAAAGCAAAGGAATTGGATATTACACATTTTTATTAACATTATGATGTTATGAGACTGCCTCTGTTATAAATTTAATATATAAAAAGGACAGACTCTTCCCCCCGCTCCGGTGGCCACCTAGAAAAGAGGATGAGATGCTTCCTGTATGGTGGTTGGATCTCGCCATCCTGGAGGGAAAACACTAGGTGCGGAATCTGGCACTTTCTTTCTTTTAACGAACGTACTTCCTACAGGACGGGTTATACCGAGACCGGTGCGGGCACTTAGGACTCATCCATAGCTTCCTTCAATGTTGTTACTGCGAAGATTCGGTCATTCAGCTTTATTTATCCATTTACCTTTGGACAGATCGAAGAATCGGTGATATGATATTATCTATATATAAAAGAGCCTACTTAATATAATTAAAATAACATGGATTTATAGATTGACAATTTGTTGGCCTCTTGGAAATGAAGTATTATTTAAAAGATAAAATGAAATTAAATATAAGAAATTTCCGAATTTAGCCACCTCCACACTATCATTCATCAAACCCCAATACAATGCTCGAATCACTCATGCTCTCAGAATTCTTCCCGCTGGTGTGGTATGGAAATTTGGAGAAGCTAAGTGTCGTCTTCGTCAGCTGACCAC
This sequence comes from Argiope argentata, assembly GCA_026289955.1. Lineage (NCBI taxonomy): Eukaryota > Metazoa > Arthropoda > Arachnida > Araneae > Araneidae > Argiope > Argiope argentata. The sequence continues at coordinate 691,319 of JAOUZG010017338.1, forward strand.
GGCTTAAAATTACGAAGTCCGTACTAAAACAACTTTAGAGTTTAATACGGGTTGTTAATATAAATAAACATGATATCATATTAGAGAAGCTTACTGAGGAATCGATAATCCTTCCTCTACATAACAAAGTGAAATGGAAATAAGTTTAAAATGAAATCTGCTATGCATTTTCTAATGTATCATGTCAGAACATCATGTCAGAACATCATTTTCTTCGTGGAGCTGATGTCAGAACATCAGCTCCACGTTCTCGTGCGAGCTAAATAATATTTTTATTCATTTTAATTGTTTCCTCGAATGAGTCACTTTAGTATTGCAAACAATACAAAAAAACTTTGTATCGCATTTATTGTTCAAAAAAATATCACATTTCCTCCTTATTTCATTTCATATAAGCTCGTGCTCAAAATGGCATTTTTCTATGTTTTATTTGCTGTAGTAATTACCTTTTTTTAAAAAAATCAGAGCTTTTGTAAATGTAATTGCAAAAAGTAATTAAAAGCTGTTTTTTTGAGATGCTCGTGCAGATAATAAAATTTCATTTTTTTTTGTCTACGGATTTTTGTTGAACGTCAAAAACTTTATCCGAAAAACAACATCATCTTCTGACATGATAATAAGCTATTTTAAAAATTCTACAAATCAATTCCTAGTTAAAATAAATTAACATTATTAATAAAAATTATTATTTAAATTTCGAAAAAAATTATTATTATTTAAAATAATGAAGAAATTTCATCTTCATTTTATTTTTTTTTATCAGGAATAAAGAATTTTAAACCATGAAGAAAAAAATTGAAATTAAAAAATTATAATAAAATAATTGAAATTTTCTTAAAAATTATGAAAAAATATTTATTAATGTGATATTTTGGTACTTTTCCATTTGAGGGGAGCGCTAAAAAATTTGCCGAAAAAAATCGCCAAAGAAATTAGGCGAAATTTTACTTTATTTGGTGATTATTTGTCTGCCTCTGGCTAACTCAAATGTACCAATTTTTGCTAACTAACGGCATATTAAAAAAATATATTGTTACGTTTTTAACGCAGCGGGTTCGGATTGAATGGACTTGAGGACAGCACTAACAAATTTATTTGCAGCTATTTACAGGTATTTACAGGATGACTTGATAAATTAAAACTTCAGATAAACACAATCCAGCAGTCAACAGTCACTTACAGCGTAAATGCAAGCCTTACGCTCAATAAACACAGACTGAAAAACAGCTATCTTATAGCACAGTAAACAGTAAGTTATAGCGAGCTTAATAATACAACGCTAACAGCAAACGTAAACACAGCTCACTAATAACAAGCGAGAAAAGTAATTAGCTCGACTCTTCCGAGAGGAAACTACTGCTGAAACTACGGCAACCCTTCCCCTATATAGCAAGCGGGAACGCGCCCAAAAGCACGCGGGGCTTGGTGAATAGTCCAGTGGCTTCCAAACTATTCCTTTTCTCCAAAAACACACTGCTGGCACGATGCTCCTCGTCAAACGTCACCAACTTTGGTGAATTTTGTGGTGTTCACCCGCTTGTAACAATGTATTTGATGCTGTTTATTTTATCCTGGATTCTCATTGCTTCTGTTAATTTCGCTTTAGAAAATGCTGGATACTACTGACCATAAGAAAATATTGCATTGAATCATTAATAAACAGATCAACATCATCAAGACCTTATGACATATTGATAGTTTTCACGAAACTATAATTTCTGTGAAATTCTATATTCATGCCAAAATCAATATTTGATAATTATAGTTCGCCGTTGCCATGAAGACTTTGGCGGTTTTATTGAAAGTCCACATATTTCTGCAGAAAGAGAGAGAATTTACTGTTATTAGGCGAGAAAGACCACCGCATTGATCATATAGAAATGTGCCTCCATATTTAGTATTTTACTTGGTACCTTTCCGTTAGCCGGATGCCAGCGAAAATTCGCCAAATAATATAGAACTTAGGAAAATTCTTTACATCGATTTTAAAGTGAAAATTCACCAAGTAATGTAGAATTCTGCCCAATTTCTGACAGTGATTTTAAAACGAAAAACCACCAAATAATTTAGAATTCTGCCAAATTTCTTATAGCGATTTTAAAAATAAAAATCACCAAATAATGTAGAATTCCCCCAAATTTCTTTCAGCGATTTTAAAGAAAAAATCACCAAAAAAATGTAGAATTTCTGACAGCGATTTTAAAACGAAAAATCACCATATAATGTAGAATTCCACCAAATTTCTTACTTTGATTTTAAAGAAAAAAAATCATCAAATAATGTAGAACTCTGCCAAATTTCTGACAGTGATTTTAAAACAAAAAAAAAATCACCGAATGATGAAGAATTCCGCCAAATTTCTGACAGCGATTTTAAAACGAAAAATCACCATATAATGTAGATATACACCAAATTTCTTACAGCAATTTTAAAGAAAAAAAAAAGCATCAAATAATGTAGAATTCCACCAAATTTCTGACAGCGATTTTAAAGAAAAAAATCACCAAATAATGTAGAATTCTGACAAATTTTTGACAACGATTTTAAAACGAAAAATCACCAAATATCGTTTAATTCTGTCAAATTTCTTACAGCGATTTTAAAACGAAAAATCACCAAACAATGTAGAATTCTGTCAAATTTCATTGTTGATTTTTCGCAGTGCACCCGGCTAACGGAAAATGACCTTTTACTTTTAATGCATTTCTAATATATTAAAAAAAATTCTGATTGTATAAAAGCATATTCTTCTTTTTATTTCAAAATTACTTAAAAGAACAAAAATAACAACAAAAAAAATGCGAAACAAAATATACTTTTCATTACACTGCAGCGAAAATGCTGCCACAATTTATTTACTAACTTAATTTAAATGAAATCACTGAAAATTCCATTGCTTTTTTTCCCTCTCCGTATTTTAAAGATCTGGTATTCAGGTTTGAAGCATTAAAACCATACCTGCGTACGAAGAAAACGACGAAAATGATGTTTTATTCATGAAGTAAGGGAAAATGCGGGCGTAAAAAGAAAAAAAGAAAGAAAAAGATGCTTGCCTTTTAGGTGCAATTTTTTTCCCTTTTTCCTTTCAACTTCAATCAAATTAAAAGTTACCCGGAAAGCATATTTTTTTTATTCCTTTACATTTTTTGAAAAGGAATGAATGGTTACTTAAATAACTGAAATAACAGGAAAAAGAGAGACAGAAAAACTGCAACCGCAGGGCTATTAAAATGAAGTTTTCAGAAAATGGAAGAAGTATATTTTTCCTTTTGCTAGATGAACAGATATTTAGGAGTACAGTTTGGGAAGATAAATCTTTTCTAAATAAATTAAAATGCGCTGGTGAAAGGACTTTTTCCTTTTTTTTGTCTCTCATTCTGATAAAAGTAGTTTAAACTTTAAACATTAACGAAACATTAGCAAGCATATTTTTACAAAAAAATGGCTAATGTTGAAGAATCTAAGATAGATACATTTTACTTTTATATTTGGAAAAAAGTAGCAAAATTTAGATATCAAAATCAATAATAACAACATACTCAAAAGTACTTGATATCAATTCTTAATAACATAAAAGGTTCAACAACATTAGATAACAATTCTTAAAAGGTTCAACAATATTAGATAACAGTTCTTAATAACACAATAGGTTCAATAACAAATAACCTTAGATAACAATTCTTAATGAGAATAAATTCAATTACAAATAACATTAGATAACAATTCTTAATAACAATATATTCAATAACAAACAAAATTAGATAACAGCTTTTAATAACACAAAAGACTCCACAACATGAAATAACAATTCTGAATAACACAACAGGCTAAAAACGTTAGATAACAATTCTTAATAATATAACAGGTTCAATAACAATAGATAAAAATTCTTAATAACACAAAAGGTTCAATAACACTAGATAACAATTCTTAATAACACAAAAGGTTCAATAACATTAGATAACAATTATTAATAACATAGTAGGATCAAGAACATTAGATGATTCTTAATCGCACAACATGCTCAAAAACATTTAGCAATTTTTTAATAACACCATAGTCTCAATAACATTAGAAAAAAATTCTTAATAACACAATAGATTTCACGATATTAGAAAACAATTCTTAATAACACAACAGCCTCAATTATAATAGATAATTCTTAATAGTACTACATATTCAAAAACATTAGGTAATTCTTAATAATACCACAATCTCAATAAATTAGATAACAATTTTTAATAACACAATAGATTCCATAACATTAGATAACAATTCTTAATAACATATCAGGATCAAGAACAAAAGATAATTCTTCATATCACAACATACTCAAAAACATTAGGCAATTCTTAATAATATCACAGTCTCAACAACAATAGATAACAATTCTTAATAACACAACAGCTTTAATAACATTAGATAATTCTCAATAATACAACATGCTTAACAACATTAGAGAATTCTTGCTAACACAACAGTCTCAACAACAATAGTAAACAACTTTAAATAACACATCAGGCTCAACAACATTAGATAACAATACTGAATAACACAACATGCTCAACAGTATTTGATAACAATTCTTAATAATATAACAGACTCAACAACATTAGATAAAAATTCATAATAATATAAAAGGCTTAATAACACTAGATTACAGTTCTTAATAATATAACAGGTTCAACACCATTAGATAACAATAATGAAAAATATAGCAAGCTTAACAACAAAAGATAACGCCTTAATAACAAACTGAACAACATTAGAAAATTATTCTCAATAACACAACAGGCTCAATAATACTGATCAATATCTTCACGATATTGTCTAGCATATAGAATTATCTAAAACATTCTTTAGAGTTGGTAAAATTTATTAATCTAAGGTGGTAACACATTCGAAAATTCAATTGTTATAAAAAATATCAGTTGCCTTTGTCTATCAGCGGTTCCACCACGGTTATGGGTGGTATATAATTACAATTAAATCTATTAGAGATAAATTAATGGCCATGATTCTGTCTATAAAAAAACTTTTAAAAAACAAATTATCACAGGTATTATAGTTATGCTATTTTAATAGTTTTAAGTAGACTTTGCTTATTTTATGCCCTAAGATTTCTAAACAAAACCAGATATATGACATCTTTCACTACTACAAACGTAAGTGCTGGTGCATTTTTCTTCAAAGTTTCGTGGCATTGTACCCCCTTTTTATTCGTATTATAAATTTCACACATATTAAACAAAAACACTTTCTTCTTTTAGTCTCCAACAACGAAAAAAGTCATACATTCAAATTTTTGATGAAACAAGGAAAAAAATTAAATTTTTTAGACAATAAAGGAATTTATTTCTAGTAATTAAGCAAAATAAAAAAAATATTGTTCTGTAGAAAAAGTGCCGAAATTGAGGGTATATTTTAACGATTTCTAAATAGAAAGTCAATTTTTTTAGACATTTTTCATTAGAAATATAATTATATATTCCATAATTTTTTTAAATTTTAAAATGATGCAATAATTTATAATTGTGCTAAGATAGGTGAAAATTATTATACAACGTAAATTAAATGATATTGCTGCAGTTTCGACAATTTCCGGGATTGATGGACTTTAATTAATATAGGATAGACATAAATTTACCTCACTAACAAAGCACTGTACTTACGTATTAGACCGACGCCAACGGTTTAGTAACTCGTCGGTGACCGATTCAAATTTGGCGATAAACCGTCGACTCCAGCGAAACTAACAAAATGGAAGACGACAATTAAGAATTGAACAATTCTTTAAAAAATGGCGGTTTTTTGCCATTATTGACGGCTTTTCAAATTTGGCGATAAAGATCGACGGCCTAATACGTAAATACTCAAAGCACAATAAAATCTCAATCATTATGCAGGAAATCGACTTTGTTTTTCGATTAATTTCAACAATTATGTGTCGGTCCAAATTCCTGTCATACTTATTCAATGAAAGCACAGGTGCAATTGATTCGTAAATGCAGTAAAAATTTAACATGCTCATGGAAGGTTTTTTATCGTCGGGTAAAAAACTTCGCAATTCCAAATCATCAAATAATCGCCAAGTCTATCACCTAATCAAAAATATTGCAAAACAGGGAGAAAAATAGAAACCACAATAAGAGTTTTGATTTTTTAATTCCCACAGTTAGCTCACAAGCCTATATATATATATAATTTTTAACCGTAAATAAAATACCTTTTATTCATCAACTCAAGTTGAAGTAAATTTTTAAAAACTTGTAGTGGATGAAAATTGATGTTAGTGCAGTTTTTCAAATATTAATTCATTAAGTTTTTATTAGTTAATTCAAAACTAATTTTTTCGCCAAAACTTTTTATTTCCCCACCACCAAATAAATAATGAATTCGTTTGTTTTCTCTCCACGCTAGTGAGGTTAAGTTTTACATCCTTTTGACTGATTATTTCAAAAGATTTTGTTTATTTTCTTAATATCTCATGCATTTAATACTAAATACTTTTAATTAAACGATTTTTCGGAATCATTTTGAAGTACTTTTGAATTAAAATAACACAGATTAAAGAAAATTGAAAATTTCTAATCTGTATTGAGTTACTCCAACTGGCGTAGAAAATTCACGCATTTTGTGTTTTTTAATAGGTGTTGAGAATTCAACGCAAGCAATTTTTTAATAATTTATTTATAGTAATTGTAATAATTACTCCGGGATGGCTAATTCGTAGGGTGTTGATTTCCATCCCATGAGCTGCGAGTTCTAACTCGCCAGCCGAAGACTGTCTCTCTCTCTATGTGTGTGTGTGTGTGGTGGTCGTTACATCTATTGTGATCACAAAGTCCTCCATGTTGAGAGTAATACCACTAGGCTTTCTGACTCAAAAGTGATCGTTCTCTATTCCAGATCTAAATTACGGTCTGTGGCTGAATGAATGAAATGAGTGAATGAAGTCCACCCCCGTAAAAAGGGTTTGTGACGTGTGTGAGTAAGAAGTTAGACTTCTGCCCTCGGATGCTCATGGGTCCATACCCTCAGATGCTACTGCATTGTAAAGTGGAACACGAGCACAACAACAACAATTGTAATTATTTAATAAAAAGTAATTAAAATAATTTTTTTCTTAACCTAAGTGGGAATTGATTTTAAAAAGTTGATTTTTATATTACTCGTTCTTTTAAAGAATTGTTTTGCGTCATACAATGCAAAGCAGCTTATTAATATTATTAACTAGAATATGCACTATGTATTTCTTTCCCAGTAAAAAACCTCAAAGTATCCCATTTAATTGTGAATGAAGATAACTTATATTCTATATAATACATCATTAAAGTTACTATTAAATTTTTGTAATTAAATCATCTTTCCATGAAATCCAAAAAGGCAAATATTTTATTCTTGATAAACGCAGTTAAAACAATTTTTTGCCAAATCTACCGGAATGTATTTTAAATAATCATAGCTGTTATACACTAAGATCTTCAATATTCATGTAATTTTAACTTGCATGAAATATTACATAAATAATTTGAATCAAAATTAATATTTTTATATTTTAAGAAACGATCCTCGTAAAATTATTTTAAAACGAATCTAACTGCATTATGTATATCATACCGACTGATTAAATAATTCAAATTATGGGATAAAAAACTAAATACACAGAAAACATATGAATATTTGAAATTGGATCCTACGTATAAGTTAGGCTGATCGAAAAAAAAATTACATAACAAATTTGAAATGCTCACTCTAACAAAAATGACTGCAATTTTGCTATTATTCCATACTTAATATTAAAATGGTTGCAATATTAAAATGCAACAAAAATAGTGGTATTTCAACCAGATTTGTTCTTTAATGAAATATTGGAAATGTAGATATTACGGATTTATTCTACATTGAATTAAAAAAAAACCATTATGAAAGTATACAACTATATAAACTTAATATTTTTCTCGGTATTTTAATAATTCAGATTTCAATTTAGGATTCTCTTTCAGTTTAGGTTTTTGGAAACTGTTGTATTTGAATATTTAACTTTATACTGCTCAGACGATTTTATTTATAAACAAATCTGGGAAAAGCAGAAGATTTATTTTTGAAATTAATTCTTGATTAAAATATGTTATGTAAAATGGTAACTTTTATTTTAGATTATTTACTAAATTATTTACTTCTAACTGGATAGAAATGCTACAAACAAATAACTTTATGATTGAGTTAGTAAAACTTTCAATATCAGTTCTGACAAATGTTAAATTATTTTAATGTTATTATTTTGTATTTTTTTCAATAGAAGGGTGAATTTAAATTTCTATTTTGAAATAAAATGTATTTGTTCCTGATGTAAGTATATAATATTAAATATAATTATTTATTATTTTTTTCTTTTGGGGAAGTATTTCATATTATAAGATTCATTCTTAGTTTTAAAATGTAATATGGAACTAAAATTCTGAAGAAAATTATTCGTGAACCACGAATAAAATATTAAATACTTATTTAAATTCATCAAATGGAATTTCAAATGATATATGTGATACAGAAAATGAATATGTTCTTTCTTTTTCAATTGAAACTTCCAAATTTTTAATTTTAAATAATCTTTTATTAAAATATAGAAGGATAAAAATCTTAAGATGAATTTTTAAAAAAATCATCGAGTGTTTTCCTTTCTTCCTAACAAATTGTATTTAAAAATTTATTTTGAATTTTCCCTCATTTTTTGCTACGTTATACACGAATAACTTCGAATCCAAAACTGCATTCTCTAGAAAAACTAGACACAAAGCTAATAATCAAAATAATTTGGATTTTTTTTTACATAGCTGTCAAACACAAGTAATATTGATTGCCTTTTATTACCAGATTCAATGTCTTTCACATGAGCCATTTTAATTGTAGTATAACAATATAAAATGCTAAAAAAATAATTTCATGAAATAATTCCTCAATAAAATGATTCAATGTTCACTAAATATAGATTTATAAAATAAATACATACTAAATAAGTTCTTTATATACGCAAATACATTGGGGATTTATAGTCTTCTATACATTCATCTCAAACTTATATCGCTTTGTATACATACAACAATTAAACATCAAATTTAATAAAAGTAGATTTAAAACTTATAGAAACGCTTAAATTAGTATTATACCAAGATAAAACTAACGGGGATAATTCCCTTCAATTAATAAAGGATTAAACAAGCTTTTTAATTACGAACTATGAGTCAAAAGAGCTGATTATTTTTTAAAAAAATATTAAATATGGGTGCAGTTATTTAGAGATTTTCATAGACTAATACATCCGTGATTTAAGGATGCTCATGGCGATTAATAATTAAGATACAATATCTATACATAGTATAAAATGAAGTCTTCTGAAATCGTCTGTATGTTGGAATCACAAAACCTCGAGAAATAGTTAACGGATAATGGAGGTATTCATACCATTTTGTAGAGCATTTATTTGGGAATGTTTTATTGCATTACAATCTTATTAAAATAAAAAGGAGAGTTTTATAATTTTGATTTTAATTTATCAGCGTATGCGTGAAAACCTCAAAATGCGCATGTGCAAATAGCAAGAGATGTGTTATGCGTATGCGTTACATTTCTTTGTTTACATCTGATTTTAAACAGCGATCAAAATCTCATTATGCTGATAAGAAGAAAATCCAACCTCGAAATGATCGTCTGTGTTTTGCCTACGGACATATATATTTACCTCTGTAACAGTCTAAATATTTCTGAATGGGTGCTATAAAATTGTTTTGTCGCAATTTTTGATAATTTATAAATATTTTTTATGTCTGTTTGATGTTGATAAACATGCCCATGTTACATCGAGTAGTCGAACAGTTAAGTTTAAATCTAATTTTTCTTCTTGGGTGCCATTGCACGTGCAACGCCGGTCATGTCTTCTGCGGTTTACCTTCAAAAGTGATACAACAGCAACTATCCCTTTCATATTTAGCAGGCGCTGAGATGTATACAAGAGCTCCCTTGTATAGCTACAAGGAGTTTACATTAAACCATTAATAATATTTCAACAAGATCATGTATGCTTAGAATTAAAATAGGACATATACTGAAAGTGCTTGACAGCGAAAGTTGCAATGCATTCATAATCTTAGCGGAATCTCATGAGCAGCTTAATATAAACATCTTAAGACACAGTCATGGAGGTAAAATTTTGGTTAGTTGAATTAGATTGTCTGTATATAAATGATGCCAAAATTATAAGTGAGAATATTCTAATCATTTTCACCTCAAATATTTGTATATGGCACTATGGATTACTTACAAAACAAACTGGCTTTCTGGCACAGATGTAGCGCATCTACCTCGTGTTCTGGAAGTCCCGGGTTCGAGTCCCGGCTATTTGATAGATGTGTGACTGTGCCCCCCTGTAAAATGGGGCTATGTAAGCAAATATGATGAGTGTTTAGCTAAGACGTACTCTTAGTTGGTCCTAGTTGGCACTACTTCAAAAACAAGAGACACTCCTTTCGGCTTAAATCTGCTGCTGTATTAGCGGGGTACTTGTCCATAGGCAAGTGCCATAAGTAACAACGACTTCCATAAAAAACATTTTAGACAAAGCTGCTAATAAAGATAAATTCATTTATGGAATCTCACACTTTATATCTTCAGTTACCTCCGTTATTCCGAAATAAGGAAATATTTATTAAATTCTAGCTTCCTCTGGTGACCAATCGGTTCCTTGGAATAAACGCTCCCTAAATAAACATCGCTCTGTGTAAAAGTCATTGTTAATCGACATTAGAAACCAAAATTTAAGTGGTTCGACTGCTTGGAAAAAAGACTTGAAAAATATTAAGATGGCATTTTTGGAAACCTTAGAAAATAACAGGAGGGCATGTAATTGAATTCTGAAAAAGCTCAATACCCATCCAGAAATATCGCACCAATAAAAAGAAGAAAATTTTCAATTGAATATTTTATGAAATCTAGTTTTTTAATACTTTCTTTAATAAAATATTTTTAGTTTCAAATTTTGAGAATTATATAACTAACACTTTTATATAGGGTGTGCCTACAAAACCGAATTAACTCTGCACAGCCAGATTTGTTGTTTGGAAGACATAAAAATTTCCAAAGAACTGCACCTCTATGACCCATAGTTTTTGAGAAAAATGAGAGAGAAAATTCACGACGTTATATCCGGTTTAAGAAAAAAAAAACATTTATTCAGCAGCTGGATAGGATGTCGAGGTCCTGTTTTATGGCCACCACGATCTCCAGATCTGAATCTTTTAGATTTCTTCCTATGGGGTCAGATAAAGAAATTGGTTTATCGAGACACAATTACTTCAAAAATGAAATTCATGCATTCTTTTCTACAGTGTGTTTACTTTTGTGGACAATGCTAGAACGTGTGCAGTCAACCATAGTACGGCACGCGCATGTATGCATCCATACGTGCAGAGGGACATTTCGAACATATTCTTATTTAAAATTGTGCAAGTACTGATGTTCATGTTTAGAATAAAAGCTTTTTTTCGTAAACCGGATATGTCATGCATTTTCTCGTGCTTTTCTAGAAACTATGGGTCGTATAGGTACAGTTATTTGGGCAATTTTGACATTTTCCAAACAACGAATCTGGCTGTGCGGTGTTTATTCAGCCTTCCAGCGACACCCTGTATATAGAAGCCTTACACCTTTCATGGTGTTTTTACTGTTTAAATTTGGATTTTTTGAATTTTAATGGCATAAGAGCCATGGAGTTGACCATGGTGTTTTTTACTGTACACCTCACTAATTTTCTGTCAGCTCCCATAAAATTTGAACTATTAATTTAAGGGGGAGTAAATAAATTTTGATTAAAATATAGCAATTTTGCTGAAAACAAACTTTTGCTTAAAAAAATATGATTTCTAAAAAGAGAATGGTACAGCATTAATGTCACGACAAAATTTTATATTCACGACAAAATATTTCTTATAATTTATGCGTTATCTCAAAGAATTATTCAATAAAAATTCCACTGATTCATCAGAAAATGCAGCTTTTGCTTTTTTAAAAAAGGATTTAAATAATGTACACGTTGATGATTTATTTGGTTAGAAGAAAAAATTAAAAAGTTTCAGAAAATATTTTATTTTTCTCTAACAGAGAGCATTTTCATTAATTCTTTTGAAAAATGAAATCAGCAAATTTCGAGATTCATTTTCAATTTTTGGAATATAAATATAAATAAGAAAACTTGCAATTTTTTCCAAAATCTTCCAAATTTTCTCCACAATCGACGCGAAACAAACATTTCATGAACATTTCTTTTCTTTTATAACAAACATAGCCTGATAACAAAAATAAAAATAATTCTTCAAATGAAATCTCAAAAATAGATTTATTCATTTAAGATTTAAAGAAACTTCTTGTTTTGACTTCTTCTCTTTATTTAATGACATACAAGATTTAGAAAACAGAGTTTTTGAATACCTGTAGAATTCCATATCCGTTTCCTGACAAAAACAAACGATTGAAAAGTAATGAATTCTTGAAAAGATTTATTCATTACGTAAGTATTATTTTAATTTGAATAAATTTTATGGAATTGGTGAATGAATTCAAGCATTCATATTCTCTAATTTTTATGTTCCACTGAGAATCAATACGTTTTTGTTTTCTTTTTATTCTGTTATAACTAGCATTGAATAGAAGATTAATTATTCTTATCAAAAGGAAATTTTCCTACAACTTTGAAAGCAAAGAGTTTTTTTTCTATTGTTTTCAAATATGAACATAAGCCAAATCTGCGTTGCTGTTTTATTATAAGCAAACTTATTCTTTCATTTGCATAATAAAACAGATAATAGTTTTTTTTAAATCAAAAGTTATTGCATAACTAAACAAAGCGTTGTAGTCTGGTTATTCCGCAAACATAGCAAATGTTGTTAAAGAACTCTTGTTTAATGTCATGTTCGTTTTTTTAATTAAAAGTTGAAAAGCTAACCATAAGCATATATTATAGTTTTTATATTGAAAAATTTCTATTTATTAAGCGTTTTAATATGATAATTTTCCGCTATTTAACAAAGATTAATACAAAAATAAAAAAAGCTATGAGTAACGGTTTTTATCTTTTTCTTACTCTATAAATTATTTATGTTTTCTAAACTTATAGCAATAGAGAAAGAAACAGTAGATTTTCTTTTTTATACTATTTAACTAATTATGTTAGTTGCGGATTTAAGACATAGCCATTGTTGATGTTCTTGTTTCTAATGTAGCTTACAATGTACGAGCTCGCCGATGTATCAGCCATTTTAAGCTGAAATGAGCGTCTCTCTTGTTTGGAAGTAGAGCCAACTGGGGTCGAAAATATGACTTAAGCACTCACTCAGCACATTCACTTGCACGGCCCCTTTTTACAGGGGAGGGAACACTCACACTCCTTACAGATAGAACGCAGAAGAACAGCAATGCCCGAACCGGGACGTCCAGATCGTGGGGAAGACCCGCTACCCCTATGTCAGGACGCCAGCTGACCCAACCTACGCAGTTTATATGAAGGTGACTCATTTCTTTTAAATATAAGTTAAAGTAAAAATTAAAGTATTATACATGAACTGGAATTGTGGATAAAACTCCTCAAATAACTGAATTATAGTGATTGATTATTGCATTTATATTTTCTCATATAAAAAGTATAAAGGGTAAAGTATTGTAATCGTCAAATAACCTAAAATAGAAGTTTTGGTGAATATTTTTTCGTTTCAAACCTCCTCATAACTGAATAATTATTTTTTCGAACTTGTCTATTGTCCTGTCTGTTAAAACAAACAAACAAACAGAAAAAGTATTCGTTTATTCCACTTTCCAAATGCTATAAAACGACTATGGTATGGTTTGAGTTAACTATTATATGATTTAAATATAAAAACTACAGTTGTGCTGTTAAATATATCGAAGAAACGAAAGAAAAAGAATTAGAAACATAAAAGAAAATATTCGAAATGTCAAGAAATTCATTCAGGGAAAAAAGAAAGGGCTATTATTATTATTTATTTTAGTTCAATTAATGGTTTGTCAGATATTTCTTCTAATATTGAAAAATTAATTTTAGCCATTTAGTTAAATATTGTCAAATAATTGAAAGAAAAAGAATTCGACTTTTAAAAGAAAAAAAAGGAAGGAAGGTTAGAAAAGTATTCAGGAAAAAAGGATATAAACATTCTTCTCTTTTGCACTTCTAGCTCATAGCAAGCTGTTTGAGATATATGTAATATGACTTAAATATGATATCCTAATAAATTGTAAAACATTACCAAAGAATTAAAAAATAAAAGACTTTGACATGTTTAAGAATCAATGAAGGAAATTCAGAAAAATCGCGAGATAAGTCATATGACTGACTCTCTGAAAAGTCCGAAAGCACATGCATAAATAATACTGAATCACCGGACCACTGCTTGAACTGCGATGAGTCTTAAGGAACATCACCGGCCAAGGTATAATTCTTCCGTTAAGAAGTATATCCCTTCATCGATGGGAAAACCTTTTCATTTACCTTCTTAGGTGGTGAGATCTAACTACTATGCTGGAAGTATCTAATCTTCATATCGAGTTGTCCCGACCAAGAAGTAAAAAAAAGAGAGCCAAAATTTTTATCTCAAATTGCTTCTTTAGTTATTTAGTTTGTATAATGAAACTTAGAAAAAAGCACTTTGAACATGAATGACCTTATGAAGTTGCTTAATATGTAATTTACATGGGCAAAGGAACGAACACAAGCGCGCGCGCACGCACGCACGCACGCACACACGCACACACACACACACACACACACACACACACACACACACACACACAC
>JAOUZG010017338.1:746448-758482 GCA_026289955.1 Argiope argentata
AGCAGATTTCATTTTAATCTTTTTACTAAAATTTGAATTTCTACAGTAATAATAAATAAAATAATAAGAAATAAAAATAATAATAAATATAAATGATAAAAATTATATCATTTTTTTGTAAAAAAATATTCATTTTTATAAATATAAAGTGGATTTAAAATAAATCCTAAATATTGTCATCATGTTTTCCCAAATTTTTTTTCTCATTTTGTAGAAAATACTACAATAAAGAAAACATTTTCTCGCTTTCAATATCTCAAATGCCTCCTCATGATTTTTCAATTTTCGCTTGCATACCCCCCAAACTTCATCAGAGTCCCCAGAGGTGGGAACCATTCTTCAGACTCTCGCTCAGAGAGTAGAAATGGGGGAGATTTATCAGAGGGAAAATTTTTCCCTGAATACGTCTGTCAAAAATATCATTGATTTTTTTTGAAAAGAACAAAAAAAAATGAAAGAAGTTTTAGAGTTGGGTTTTCAATAAAAGTGCTTTCTCAAAGTAGCAGGATATTAAAGGTTTCTTTTGCCTATGTTATTTATTTCGGTTTTTTTGTGTGAAAATACTGAGGTTTTTTTTGAAAAAATTGATAAATAAAAATTTATTGCTGCAACGTTATTATAGAAAAGAATTATGAATCCTAAGAATATGAGCATTTAACAACTAATAGTATAAAAATCAGGTAAAAAAAGTAATAAATTTTCTAAAATTAATGAAAAAAGTTGATTTTCCTTGCTATTTTATTTTCTCGAATGCGAGATTTTTAAAAAATACTGTAATCGTCAAACACTTCGAATTCAAAGCTATAATATCTTGGGAAAAACCGACCAAAAAGGAGAGTAACAAAATAATTCTTTCATTTTCAACCTTATTTATTTACAACAAACTTGTTGTCGCCTAGGTTAATATTGTTACGTTTTTAGCGTATTGGGTTCAGACTGAATGGAATTTACTTGAGGACAGCACAAACAAATTTATTTACAGCTATTTACAGGATGACTAGATAAAGGAAAACTACAGATAAAAACAATCCAGCAGTCAACAGTCACTTACAGCGTAAATACGAGCCTTACGCACAATAAACATAAACTGCAAAACCGATATCGTATAGCACAGCAAACAGCAAATAACAGCGAGCTCAATTATGCAAATGTAAACACAGCTCACTAATAACAAGCGAGAGTAGTCGTCTGCTCGTACAATGAAACGCTACTCTTTCGAGAGGGACTCCCAAATTGTGGCAATCCGTCCCTTATATAGCCAAGCAAGAGAGCGCCCAGAAGCAACGCAGAGGTTCGAAAAACACCATGAACGACCTAGCGGCTACCAGAATATTCTTCTCGCCAAATTAACTCGGTTGGCGCCAAGTTCTTCGTTAACCGTCGCCAACGCTCTCACCTTCGGTGCCCTTTCGAAGCGCTCGCCTGCTTGTAACAATATTATTCCCGAAAATCAAAAAACAGTTCAATAACGAAATAGTTTCCTGATCAAATCGGGGAATAAATCACCAAAAAATGACTAACAGGCTGTTATCTCTTAAAGACTATTCCAGGGCAGCTTTAAAAATTTACCGATCAATATTGGGTGGACCCTAATACAGATGCCCGCATCACAAAGAGCTTTTACAAAAAATCAAGATAAAATTTTCTGCTTTTCAATTGATCTTTCAAAGTCTCTCCGAATACAAATTCGAAGTCTTTCTCTCTAATCTCTGATTCAAAGGCGTTATCTTTTGTATATATATATATATATATATATATAAATACTTCATTTTATTTCCATCATATATTCGCCTCCGGTTTTCTCATTGGTGAACTTGAGGTCCCTATCATCCAATAACTACTCTTGCTCCTCCCCCTTCCTTCAAATATCCAATTAACCACAATTCTGTCTCAATTAATATTGTCATCTAAAGAACTATGAGAATGCCAGTATCATTTACCGGTGTCTAGAATGTACTATTCCTTAATTTTCGATGAAAACTAAAGTGCACACACATAGGTTTCTTATTTGAGAATATAAAAATAAATTCCTAATATTACTTTTAATTAAAAAACAATTATTTTTAAAAAATCGAGGATCTAAAATTAATTCATATATACTAAAGTATGTTGTTGTTGATCTAAAGGCACTTGCCATGGACAAGCTCATAGATACATCAGTAATATTTAAGCCTAAACGAGCGTCTCTTGTTTTTAGGTAGTGCCAACTAGAGCCAAGATTATGACTTAGCTACACAATAATGATCTTAAACAAACAATTATACATCAATAATTCCATATAAGTAATTATTAAAAAATTAAATATATTAACTTTTCATTATAAAATAATTAATTTTTTAAATCGAGAATCTAAAATTAATTCATATAAGTTAAAGTATGTTGTTGTTGATCTAAAGGCACTTACTATGGACTCGCTCACTGATGCATCAGTATTATTTAAGCCTAAACGAGCGTCTCTTGTTTTAAGGTAGCGCCTACTTGGGGAAAAATTATGACTTATAACAATGATCTTAAACAAACATTTATATATTAATAATTGCATATAAATAATTAGTAAAAAATCAAATATATTTACTTTTAATTATAAAATAATTAATTTTTTAAATCGAGGATCTAAAATTAATTCATATATACTAAAATATATTGTTGATCTAAAGGCACTTGCCACGGACAAGTTAACTGATGCATCAGTAATATTTAAGCCTAAATGATCGTCTCTTGTTTTAAGGTAGCACCTTTGGGGGCAAAATTATGACTTAGATACACAATAATGATCTTAAACAAACAATTATACATCAAAAATTGCACATAAAAAATCAAATATATTTACTTTTAATTAAAAACAATTAATTTTTTAAATCGAGGATTTAAAATTAATTCACATATACTGAAGTATGTTGTTGTTATTCTAAAGACACTTGCCACGGACAAGCTAACTGATGCATCAGTAATATTTAAGCCTAAACGAGCGTCTCTTGTTTTAAGGCAGCGCCAACTAGAGTAATGATTATGACTTAGCTACACACTCTTCATACATTCGCTTGCACAGCCCCTTTTTACAGGGGGGGGGGGCATTCTCACACTCCACATATAAAATACAGAAGAGCAATTATATCCGTACTGGGACGCCCAGATTAAGAGGACTACCAATATGCCAGGACGCCATCATACTAAAGTATAATTTACATTAGATGCAGATATTTCCACATTTATGCCCATTTCTTATTACTGAACCCATAAATCAGATACATTTGCTACCCATTTTAAATTCCAGATTTATTGAATAACATTTCCCTCTGGACTGGCATACAAGCAGAAACTTTGCAGTAGTGCAGTAATATAGATAACTATAAATCCTCCATTTTCCAAAATTTATCGTTATAGTTCAGAAACTCTATCTCTCCAGAATATTTAACAAAACTATTCCGAACAGATAGGAAAGAGCTGATTCCAGCTCGTTGGATGGTATCCTAAAATAAGCTGAAAGGATACATTTGTCACAACTGAAGAGGATATACACATTTGTCACAGTTCATTGTTTCAGGAAATACGTGAACAACATTTCTAAAGCTAACAACGATGCCTTCGAATGTACCTGAAACGATTTCAAGTTTTCTGTTAATAAATAAACGAATAAGCTTTTCTAAATTTATGAGTTCTTCTGGAAGATATATATCTACATTTATCTCTTGCGATTTCTGGTTCCTAATAATAAAATCGAACGTGTGCATAAGTGACTTGTACGTCAGAAAGTATGATTTAGGAGTGCCAAACTTGGAATTTATGTATCTCTTTAGAGGGGTGTAGTGTCCCTTAGGTGACACTTTTTTTTAAATTTTAAATAATCAAAAATCAAGCAAAATTTTTCAACTTTTTAATTGCCGAAAATATGAAATAAAAATATTAGAACAAAAATAAATTTTACTAAACCTTAACATTGAAAAATATTGTTTTTTTTATGATATCAAGAGTTTTAACCTTTAATTTTTTTCTATTTTTAACAAAATTAAAACGTTTTATAAATAATCTCGATTTATTTTATAAAATTTTATTATTTAAATACATTTCAAAACACTTTTATTGTTGCTATATTTTTTTTTTATTTTTTTTAGTATTGTTGATGGTCAAGATATAAAGATTTGGTTTATTTTTCTATTTTGAAGAGGTATATTTAAATGCACTTGTTTTTTATCATGTGAGAACAGGATGTTGTTTGAGTTAAGTGATTTTGATGTCATTGAAGTTTACGGGAAAAATATTTTTACTGCTTTTACCATAATTCTATTATTATTATGTATTTTTCTTGACAGCAGATGCATTATTAAAACGTTGACAAAGAAATATAACATCATAGCTGTTATTTCATCCGAAAATCGGTCGAATTGCAAAACTTTGTTTACCAGATAGAAAAACTTAAAAAGAAAGTTTAAAAAAATATATCGTATATATAATATAGGGATAGAGACCTATAGAGAAGTCTCAAGATTATTTCAAATCGTTTGGACTGTTTAATGACTTAAATTAATTAAGATAAACAATTATGTTCTCACACGCTAATTTGAAATTTGCGATCGAAGATTTTTTTAATATAAATTAAGATTTTACTTCAGAAACAAGAAAGGATTAAAAAGTTTTAAACTGTGCCTTGTTTCGAGCGTTACTATCATTTCCTATGATGTTATTGGATGTTTAATTATATAAACAGAATATTACAAATTTATCAATTTAAAATTATATTATAAACAAAATTATACACAATAAGAACAATATTATGCTCTTAATTTAATCTATAAATCTATGTAAATTCGACATTAAAAATTTCTTTAGCTCAGTAGACATTCAAACCAAGTAACAGAAAATCTTTAAATGAAAGTTTTAGCAACTACGCATATACATATTTGAGCATACCATTCCGTATGTAAACTCTTGTAAGTCTAGCATTTTGTATATTATCATTTCTTTATCTCAGTACCTTAATATCTGATACTTGTTTTGAAATGCTTCTACTGTTTTGACATATCCACAGACAATTTTTAAGTGTCTCTGCATTGAACCTGTAGGAAGGCGACAGCTACAGCCATAGAAGTAGTTCCCAAATATATTCCAATGGTTATGCGCATTGTGATGAGATTTTTTTAGGGGGAAAACTTTTATCCACCCTATATTTACGTTTTATTAAAGGACCTATCTAAAAGATAGTATAAGCAAAGTTATACAAAATAAAAACAATATAAAGCTTTTAATTTGATCGTAAGAGTTCCGTGACCTTTTGATAACACATAGGTGTTTACTTATTTATATTTCATATGTAAATAGGCCACAATATTTTATGATGATTCAACGAAACCCGAAAACATTATGATTATTTGTAAAAATTCACTGTTTTAATATAGAATTATATTTTCCCGGGTTTATTCAATGATTTATCGTCAAATTATCGCCATTCCAATGACAGATTCTGGATTTCATCCTCATTTCACGGACTTGCTGTCGCGACGACAACTTTCCCTTGAAACATCGGATCCTTAGAAATGATGGAGAATAACTTAATTATAGTTGTAGTTATAACTAAAAATTATTTATTATATATAGTAATGACAAAAGAGAGGTATTTTTGGCGGAATCTTTTTCTCTTAAAAAAGCCGATTGCTGTACTCCTCAATGTTTTAAATATTTATTCATAAATCGTCTGATAAAGATATATACACATTATTTTGTAAATTTCGATTACTATTTTTAAGCTTTTTTATAGAAATTTCATTTAAATCAAGGCGGAAAAATTATGTTTTTAAAAATTGCTATGTTATTTGCTATTTGTGAAAAGCGAAAGATTAAAAACATTAAAGAATACTACATATCTTCTACGAAAGAATCTTCATTGTCTGGAACAAAAAGGAAATTCTAAACTTCTTATTTTGAGACAATTTTATCTAGATAATTTATTTACTGAAAAATAATTGCTCTTTGCAAGTAAACTGCTCGGCTGGGAATGTTTCTAGCAATTAAAAGACTCTTTTGTGACCATTTCAAAGAGAATAAAAATGCCATTAGTGAATTCGAAGAATGCATTTTCCCAGACTAAGTTTGTTTCATAGTGTGTGTTATATATTTTATAGTGTGGAAATTAATTTAAAAAATAAATTCAGAAATAAAGGTTAAAAGGAAATCTGCTATGCATATTTCAATGTATCATATCAGAACATCAGTTCTTGAACGACCAAGCACCACGTGCTCGTGCGAGTTAAATTATATTTTTATTCCTTTTAATGGTTTCATCGAATGAGTCACTTTAGTATTGCAAACGATCCAAAAAAGTTTGTCTCGCATTGATTGTTTAAAAAATATCCTATTTCCTATTTATTTCATTTCATAAAATCACGTGCTCAAATAGACATTTTTCTAGGTTTTATTAACTGTAGTCATTAACTTATTTTTTTTAATCAGAGCTTCTGTAAATGGGATGACATCACGTTATTAAAAGCTGATTTTTTGAGATTCTCGTGCAGATAATAAAATTTCAATTTTTCGCCTACGATTTTTTTGTTGACGCCACAAACCTCATTCCCAAATCAATATCATGTTCTAACATGATCATAAAAATCTCAATATCTTGTTCAATAAATGAATAATTTTATGAAGAAATGTATGAATATAGAAAGAAAATATGATGAAGGATATTCTAATTTTAATATAATTTTATTTGGACTTTATTTCAAAACTTCATATTTAATTGGAACTAGAAACATTGTAACATAAAGCAAACAAATTCTACAATATCAATTTAAACTGTTTAAATAAATTGCTACATATTTTGATATTTTGCTAAAAACATTTTATTCATTCACTCACCAATTATAATTTCGTAATATTTTCAAAAATTCATGAGCATTTCACAATTATGCTAACCTGCTTTTGAGACTAATTGTTCATCCATCATATTAATGGCATTAAATTTAGTCATTCCAACTAACTTTGATTAACTATAGTTTTTATCTCAAAAAAGAAAGATTTTAGATAAGGCATACAAAGCAAACGTCACTTATTCTAACTAGTTAAATGAGTTTTCTGAGTAGTGAAATTAGAATCAGTTATTGATACTAACGCCGGGTGTATTATCGGTCAGTTATATGACCAGCAGGGGGCACAGAAAGGCAGCTGGAAAACTCTGTTCAGTCGATGGCAAATAGTTGTATCTACGAAAAAACAAGCCACTGTATCGCATATTTTCTTACTACTCATGATCTTGTCGAATTTGGCGGAATTTTTTTGGCGTGAAAAAATTATTTACATACTATACATTAAGGTTGTGTGTTCTTTTTTCCCCTTTTATTATCATGTGAGAACATAATGTTGTTTTGGTTAGGAGGTTTTGATGTCTCCAAAGTTTACGAGCAAAAAAAAATTTTACCTGTTTTTACCAGTATTGCATAATCATTACATATATTGTTGTTGTTACTTAAAACACTTGTCTATGGACAAGCCCCCCGCTGATACAGCAGCAGATTAAAGCCGGAAGGAGCGTCTTTTATTTGTGAAGAGCGCCAACTAGGGCCAAAAGTACGACTTATCTACACACTTACCCCATTTGCTTGCACAGCCCCTTTTTACAGGGGGGGGGGGGTACAATCACACATCTCACAGATAGCACACATAAGAACAACCATGCCCAAACCGGGACTCCCAGAACACGAGGAAGGCGAGCTATCTCTGTGCCAGCAAGCCGGCTCATTAGATATGCTTCGTTGAAAGCACATGTATTTCTAAAAGCTTGACCCGCTTATATCAGCATTGCTTTATTCTATTACGTATGCCTTTTTGAAACCAGATGCATTTTTAAAAGGCTGATAAAGAACTGACATCATAGATGTTATTTCATCTCATAATCGATAGTGTTCCAAAATTTTGCCAGCTTTAAAAATTGGAATAATAAAGTCCTATTATTTTAATTTATAATTCAATTGTATTTATTTTATACCACATGGAATCAATATGGATATTTATCAACTTGAGTTTGAGTAAAAGATTTTAGTTTAATCAATGATTTTTTAGATATTTAAAACAAATAATCATTTTTTAAAGTTATATCTGAGTCAATCTAGTCAAATATGACTTTTGCGAATAGAAATTCATCACATTTATTCACGTTTTAAAAAAAGACAAATGGAAAATTTCGCGGACTTTTACAATTTATTTCATTTAACGCTGTCCTTTGGAAATACATATACAAGAAATTATGAATATTGATTTTGGGAACAGGATGAACGAACATTCACGGAAATCGATGGTTGGATTATTGGATACGTTTGAATTAAGAATTGTGGTATTTTAATAAATTCACGCACAGAATTGTTCCAAGAATGTTAATGAATATGTTGCATAGTAGCAGAATACAAGGTATCTTATTGAAGTTAGCGATAAGCAACTTCATTTGTAGTATCATCATTATTCCCAATATCTAAATTTAAAATTTCTGTTTTCAATTTCTCATTTTTCTTTTTTAAAAAACAATAAAGTAATTTTTAAGGTATGTGTCTACGTCCAGGTCGAACCTCATGAGAAACGGCTGAAAATAATTATACTTTTCAATATTTGAATTAAAGAGATTGAGAAAAACATTTATGAAACTCAAATATACCAGTTAAGTGACAAAAAATGTTTTTACAAATTGGGAAACGGGGACATTTTGGCTAAAAAGCTATCTAAAACAATAATATCGTTTAGAAAGTTATCAAATGATTATTTACTCAGATTTTTGCTGATGGCTTAAGAGATATATTATTTAGATCCCGAAATAAAATAAAAATAAGTTGTAGTGCTATCTAATCTTTAAATATTGGAATTCGAATTAATAAATAACGTGAATTTGTGGATGATTCAAATATAATTGAACGTGTAGAACTAGGACCATGCTCGCAACGATAGAGTTTATAGTCGTGTGACATAGTCCCTATACAAAATTAAATACTTGTGTACGATACTATCTGGCTTATGAATCTTTCACTACATATAGTAGATTTGTTGATAGGAATAGCCTGGTTAGTAGAGCATTAGATTCGCATTTCGTTTTGCCGCATGTTCGAATCCGCGAAGACTCCCCGTGTGTATAGTGGCTGGCAAACTTTAAATCTCTCGTGTAACAAAGACCTCCAGATCGAGAGTAATACCCCTGGGTATAATGGGGCAAAGGTGACCGCTGTCTAAACCGGATCTAAATGACGATCTGTAGATGAATGAATGAAATGCTAGAAGGAAGTCAGCCCCTTAAAAAAGGTTTGTGACGTGAGTGAGCTACAAGTCAGATTTCTACCCTCGGGTACTCAGATGTCCATGCTTCAGAAGCTACTGAACCATTCCTTTCGTTGTAAAGCGGAACATGAGAACAGCAACAGTAGATTTTCTTGTTTTCAATGTAATTTTGTTGCGATTTTTCAAAGTATATATAAAAAATTTCTATAGAAATTATCATTAGTAAATCACAAAACTTCATTATGAAAATTATTGGAAGTGTTAGCATGGAATTATTTTGCATGTTCACAAATAAAAGTGCATGCTCATTGTTTAATTTATGTCATTGGTGACAAATAAATATGAAAAACACTGCCGTATTTTGTAATTTTCTTGGCAAATTAATCGCTTTTATGCAGCTAATACTAAAATACCAGAAAAACAATTTTGTATTTGGGATACTTTTTGTCACACCAGTTAAAGTTTACTTTTGACAAAGAATTACCATAGCAGTCACTAAATCCCGTACCGGATTTCATGCAACATTTCATCGCATTTTTGAAATTTCGCGTTTACGTGATTGAAAAATTGCAAACTGATAGACAGTCATTTCTTCACGTATTTCCTTCGAAGTTAGGTAGAGACAGATTACACGTTTAGATATTAAATCTATGAACCACATTTCACCTAGCTTTCCTTCACCTTTCACCTTTTCCTTTTCCCACCTTTTTTTAGAAGTCACCATAGTATTTTCTATTAGAGCAAAAGGGGTTACAGACTTCCTCTGAATATATTTCAAAAATTGAAATTAATTTATGAAGTGGCATTGCAGTTTGATTTCTTAAGCAGGTACGTAATACTATATAATCTGCACCAATTAGGCTAAAATTTCTCAATAAGAGAGAAATTAAGATCAGTAATATAAGGTAAACTATTAATAAGATATAATTTTGTATTGATACCATTTACCAAATTTTATCCCTGTAAATCAAAGACAAATTGAATGATCATTTTTTTTAAATATGTTTTTCGGTCTGAAATACTTTTTAAACATAGAAATTTGATAAAATCTTTTTTTAAATTTTTTGACATTTGGAATGCTTTTTCTTTACATATTTATTCTAAGCGAAAGTGAAAATACTAATCAAGTTTAGACAAAACATAATTCTTCAATTATTATTATTATTTTGTTTCGTATATCATTCCTAAAAAACAAAAGTAAACGTTCCTTTTTCTTGGATATAAAGATAAAAACAGCAAATGTTTTGATTTGTTACCGTATGAATATAAATGAAATACAATTAAGTGTACTTGTTTTCAATTTAACTTCAACTCGTTTTATATCCTTCAATGAATCAAATGAGTGAAGTCGGAAATTAGAATTTTTATTTCTGTTTTCGAAAAAAGCAAAAGAATTAAATTTCGAGTTATCTTCCTGCCTATTTAACATTATTAACTGTTCATTTCAAGTTCTCTTTTGTAATAAATTATTCATTTCTAAAGAATAACATTTAAAATGCTATAGTCTGGTTGAACCTCAGAAAGTATAATTAATTTTAAATTGTTTACTTTTAGTCTCTCATATTTTTTTGAAAGCCATTTAAAAGTACACGTTTAATGAAAACTTAGTATAAAGCTTATTTCTATTCCATTGTTCATTGTTAAGCATTTATATAATGAATTTATGCCTTTTGCAATGAATCGTTAAATCTTCGATGTAGTAAATTTATCTTTGAGGTTTTAGGGGATTTAGGCTCTTTATGCTAGTATTAGCTAAAAAACGACTCGTTGTCGATGCAGAAGAAATAATTTTGGAGATGTCGTTTGGAATTTGAAAAAAATATTTTATGTAATTATATGGTAGAAAGAATGAGAAAAAAGGGCAAAAAAGATGAGATGGTAGAAAGAATGAGAAATTGTAGAAAGAATGATATTTATTCTTTTGTCGACAATAATATATACATTGATATTAAATGATACATAAAGAATAATAGAAATAGTACTGATTCTATATAAAATTTTATACTTCATTATTTAAGCTTACGTAAGAGTCGGGATGGCCTGGTTGGTAGAGTCTTGGGCTCGTACTCATTGGGTTACGAGTTCGAAACTCATCTGATTCCCCGAAAGGGTGACGGTTAATGCTAGTAAAATCTGTTCGTGGTCGCAAAGTCCTCCATGTCGAGAGTAATATCACTGGGGGGTACTGGGTCAGAGGCGATCGTTCTCTGTTCCAGGTCTAAATTACGATCTGAGATGTATGAATGAATTTGCATGAATGTAGTCGGCCCCCTAAAAAGGGTTGTGACGTGTGTGTAGCTACGTCGTACTCTTGGCCCTAGATGGCGCTACATGTAAAACAAGAGGCGTATATATCCAGCTTAAATTTTGATGATCGTATCAATGTAGGCTTGTCCACGGCAAGTGACATAAGTAACAGCAGTTTACTTAAGGATGTTATATTTTTTTTTGTTTTTTCGTCCTCAGCAAGAATAAATAAATTACATGGCTGTCTGATTAAAAAAAAATCCAATATACAATAAGCTATATAAAACACATGAGTTTACCAAGTTCCAAGCCATGATTTGGCGAAGTTTTATCACTATCGGATGAATAACGAACCGCATTCATACGCACAAAATACGAAGAAATAAAAATTATTTTTTTATATATTAGATATAATAATTGTCTAGGCTAATGACCTTCGAGCAAATGTGAGCAATAAGTTATTGTTCATCCTATTGTTATCGCAATAGGATGAACTATCTATCTATCTATCTATCTATCTATCTATCTATCTATCTATCTA
>JAOUZG010017338.1:758492-776391 GCA_026289955.1 Argiope argentata
CTATCTATCTATCTATCTATCTATCTATCTATCTATCTATCTATCTAGATAGATAGATAGATAGATATAGATATAGATAGACAGATAGATAGACAGATCTTGCACAAATTTTTAATCGTCAACAAAATACTTTTCATTCATCTACTCACATTCAAGTAATTTTTTTTAAACTTGTAGTGGATGACATTTGATGTTAATACAGTTTTTTTTTCAAATATTAATTCATTATTTTTTTATTATTTAATTAAAAATAATATCCTCACCTTTACCAGCATCTTCATTTTCCCACTTCCAAATAAGTAACGAATTCAGTTTGTTTTTCCCACAAGCCAACGAGGTTAGACAACATGTTTTCAGCCGATTATTTCAAACGATTCTGTTTCTTTTGTTAATGTTTGATGCATTTAAAATGAAACATTGTGAATTATTCGAATTTTCGGATTCGTCTTGATGTACTTTCAAATTAAAATAAAACTGGAAAAAGAAAATAAATTTCTAATCTGTATTGTGTTACCCGAACCGGCGTAGAAAATTCACACATTTCCGTTGCCTCAATTGGCATTGAAAATTCAAAGCCAATTGAGTTTGTTCTGATTTATTTTTAGAGCGTACGGAAGTGATTTTGATTTACCAAATTATAATTTTCTGATCAATTTTTTTAACATTAATTGTATTATTTAGTAATTGAAATAAAAAAATTTCTTTGTTCAACTTAGTACGAATTGACTTACAATTATTTTTTATATTACTTATTTTTGCGTTTTTTTCTCCCAAAAACATTCTTTTAATATTATATGCAAAAATTTGAAAGGTATTTTGCTTTAGAATGGTTGTTTGAAATTCACACTGTATATAATTCGTAATTAAAGATTATTGTTGCTCCTTTTAAACTCTAGCTTTTACTTCATTTTCCTGATTTTCTCTCATTTTCATTGCTAAATTAATTAGATTATTGAATGAATGAATAAATAAAACATTATAAATATTTACTAATATAAGCAAACAAATACCTACTAATTTTATTGATTAAAAAATGCTATTTAGGGTAAAAGTAATTTCTTTCAATCCTTTGATTTTTTTAAATTATTGAGTCTAAATTCGTTGAATTTTTAATGGAAGAATTAAAGTTATTAAGATTTCAGTCAGAATCTTACTTGGAAAAACATATATATGTCTGATATTTATTATGCTAGAGAAAAAAGAAATCATAGCAATGGCAACTATATACTTAAAAAGTTTCAAATTCTTTTCAGAACCTAGACATACATATCTTAAGCAATATTAAATTCCTTGCGATGCGACTCTGAAACCAAAATTCTTTTTTAAACCCAGTAAATTTGAAAGCTAAGAAATTTTAAAATCCGCACTTTTACGTACGTAAGTCTCTGAATTCCAGGAAGATGGATATCGTAAATTTGGAAACGACGAAATCATAGCAGTATTTTTGTTCTGTAATTGATTTTTATTCAATTTCCTTTTTCATCAATTATACCATCTGTCTGAAGTTCAGGGTTTGAAATTTTTATTATTTATGGCCGACTTATCAGTCATAAGCTATAAAAACTTTAAAATTGTCTAGACAAATTGTGTTCATTGTTTTACAAAGGATATTTTGTTTAAATTATTTTATTTACATTGGAAAGAAGAGTGAATGGTATGTTATCACAATAAAAAAACGAGGTTTATGTATAGAGCGTTCATTTTATTTTGAAGTAATTTACAAAATAATAATAAATAAAAAGATTAAAATGAAATCTTCTAGGCATATTTCAATGTATCATGTCAGAACATCATTTCTTGAATGAGTCACTTAAGTACTGCAAAGGATCCAAAAAAAACTTTGTCTCCCATTGATTGTTTTAAAAAAAATATCGCATTTCCTATTTACTTCATTTCACATAATCCCGTGCTCAAAATGACATTGTTCTAGGTTTCATATATTGTAGTAATTAACTTATTTTTTTAAATCAAAGCTCTTGTAAATTCAATGGCAGCATATTATTAAAAGCTGATTTTT
The DNA here is from genome assembly GCA_026289955.1 of Argiope argentata. NCBI lineage: Eukaryota > Metazoa > Arthropoda > Arachnida > Araneae > Araneidae > Argiope > Argiope argentata. Next base: position 760,510 of record JAOUZG010017338.1, read on the forward strand.
TGAGATGCTCATGCAAATAATAAAATTTTTATTTTTTGCTTACGGATTTTTGTAGACGCCAAAAGCCTCATCTTAAAAACAACATCATGTTCTGACATAATAAAAAATGATTATACTTTTAATATTGTATAAGTAATATATATATCATTCGAAGGTTCTTAATACTATCTTAATCTTAATAATTTTTAATAATTTTTTGCGCTACTTTTGTAGATTATCATTCTGAAAACTAATTCTTTTTTCATTTTTGTTTCGATTAATTTAAAATTCCTCTTCTTTTCTATCCAATTAAATTAAATTTATACTTCTGTATGTAAAGATTTAAATCTTAATATAAGTTTTAAATTTATGACTACTTAAAATTAATACTAAACACATCTCTTTTGCTTATCAAATAATAAAACAATATCTCTGTATTCCGGCATCCTGAATTATTGGTTAGGGTCTTCCCTGTGATGTGGACTTTCTGGGCTCGAGTGTTGGTGTGGTGAAATCTATATAAGCCTGATGACATCTATATAAGCCTCGAGCTGAAGTGTCACTTTTGTTCGATCGGCATGTTACTCTGTTGCTTACCTTTATGTTGGGAGTTTGGGGTTAGCGCTATCCGTTACCTCCGCAATGGTGAATCCGGGGATCTGGGATAAATCAACCTTTGTAAGCAGCTTCTTTCAACAGTCGTGGCGCCCTCTATCGGCAACTACAATACCGAGAAGCGCATTAAATGCGACAGTTATCATCATTAACAATTCCCAAATTTTCGCTGCATTTATATCGTTCATCTCACCACCGACTCACTCGTCAGAGATTATGTCGTGAAAGCTATATAAGCCAGATAACATCCCTCGAGCTGAAGTGTCACTTTTGCTCGATCGGCATGTCATTCTGTTGCTAACTATTATATTGGTAGTTCGGGCTTAGTGCTATCCGCTACTTCCGCAATGGTGAATCCAGGTACCTGGGATAAATCAACCTTCGTACGCAGCTTCTTTTAACTGTCGTGGTGCCCTTTATCGACAATACCGAGAAGTGCATTAAATACGACAGTTAACATCACCAACAATTCAATTCCATAAGATTGGGAGTTTTGGCCTAGCGCTACTTCCGCACTGGGGGTTTGGAAATGGATGTTTTTACCCTGTGATGTATTTTTGAGATATGTGATAGAATTCCCTTGACCTTGGAAAAGTGCTGTGTAAACGAGTGTGTGAGTGTTATTATCATATGAACAAGAAGTCTGAAGGAAAGAACTTCATATGAGCTGCAAGATTTCTGTCCTCGGATGATCAGGGATCCTTTTCCCTCAGAAGCAATTGCATCCCTCTTTCCCTCATCTCTTGAACTTGCTTTGAACTGGATTTCAATTCAAGGGGGGTGAGTAACAACAAAAAGACAACACATATTATGTATTCAGCATGAATTCCGAAGGTAAAAAAATAACTTCAAATTCACACTTTTCATTTTCGTTTCCGTTGTGAGTTTCTTGAAAGTCATTATTTTATACCACTAAATCGACGATATGAAATTGCTTTGGCATTAATGGTTTTTGGTATCCCAGAATAATTTTAAATTAATTTAGATAGGACTAATAAGGACACCATTAAAAGTTATTGGCTCAGTACTTAAAGTATAATCACTTCCCATTTGCAAATTATGTCTTTGCTTATGAGAACGATTAAATGCCTGCTTATAATTTTGTTGTATAATTCCATTAAATGAAAATAAATAAATAGGTTTTTTTATGTAAAATTGAATGTGGAAATTGAAATCAGAGTATAAATTCATGAAGTAATATGTTTGAAGCGAAATATTTAAAGAAAATAATGAATGATTGATTTAAATATGGAGAAAGCAGTTTACATTCCCTTTGAAGAATGGAAGGAATAATTTTTAATTCTTAAAATGGAACTTCACTTAAACGCATAAAACTGTTTTAATTTCTTAATGAACCATTTTTTACAACCTCGTTTACATCTAAAATTTGGTCGATTCATTACATCAGATTTAAATATGCACTTAGAATTATGTAATTGTTTTTTCATAATTGTTACTTGTACTTTGTTTTATGATATACATATCACTAATTTTTATATAACATACCAACAAAAAAAAATTTCAAATAAAGATTTAGCTTTATAAAAATTGTTATTATTAACAAAAACACTTACCGTAAATTATTATTCTTTATTTTATGTAAATTACATGTAAATATTGTAAATATGTATGAATTTTTGTGTAAATACCATAAATATTTGTAAATAGATTAATTGTATAAAATTAATTGAACAGAATTGCGCGTTAGCAAGAAATGACTGTTCTAAGGGGATTGCAACAGAAGATAGTCATATTGAATTATTTTGGTGATGTAGGTATGTTTGCGACATAATAAGGACCATTAAAAATTTTTACTACACGCTTAAATGTGTAGTTGAAGCCTAGAAATAAAAATTTGCTTCCAAAGGTTCCTAGAGAATATTGAAGAAAGTTCCATACTTCTCCAGAATGAGCGCGTAGTTTCTGCGTTTACCCCGCTCACTTAACTGAGACGATATATAAGGCTCGGCTTCAGGAGGAAAATCAGATACGTTCAGAGAATGAGCTAAGTTAGTTAGCTTAGCTTGAGAGAGAGTCTTTTCTTTTTGACGAGCGTTCTATATATTTGCTGTTACCCAAAATTAGCCGATTAAAAAGAGCCAATTTGCTATGAATTTGTAGCTTGTGTTGCGTATATTTAATACACGTTTTCCTAGACAATAAAATCTGCATTTTTACATTATTTTTGTTGTGAGAATTTTCATAATTTTATCTAATAATCAACATTCGTTCGTTAACAAAATCATTAAATATTAGATAATAATAGTTTTAACAAAATACACTGTAAAATTTTAACTTTTTGAACGCATAAACATACATTAATCATTATAATATGTTTCTTAAAGTACAAAAATATAATCTATATTAGGTAGATATTGGTACTTAATTTTCAATTTAAATGCACTATATTTGAATATTTTTAATATTTAATATTTGATCAGAGACAATAACAATTTTATATGTTTTTATATTCCAGAATATATATGTGAATCACTAACAAACAATTTCAGATGATGGAACAAAATAAATAAGGCATACCGAAACGAATAGTTTGACATCTTCATATAAATTCAGATAAAGCAAACATTCCTTCATTTACAGTTATTTAAACAAATTTAAACTTAGCCCTCAAAGCATCCAAATAATTTTCTAAATATGATAAATTAGAAAACTTTCTGCATAAACATTAACTCCATTCATGCAGAGTCATATTCACTTCAAATTTCTGATCAAAGTTAAATAACTTTTGTAAACCGTTTGGCACTTTGAATGGCAAGGGTTGGTTCATTTTGAAATGCTTCGTTTGAGTTGAAATCTACTCAGATTTTAATAATTTATAGTAACGATTGATGGATGTTATAGGAACCGAGAATTAGTTATAATTTGAACTGAGCATCAAAATGAATTATCGTTTTCCTATTGAAACGGTAGAATTTCGTACATTTAAACTAATTTATCTGTAGAGTAATTCCGATAAACATAATGTCTATAAAATAAACAATGCTTCTGAAAGATACCAATGTTGGATTGTCTGAAACAGGATAGATTTCAGTTTCATATTTTAATAAATAATCTGAGCAATATTAGCAGATGCTGGAATAATAAGTTGATAAAGCTAAATAGTTTCCACTTTTGATATACAGATTTAAATTTATCCAGTTTCTCTTTTATTCTGGAAAGATATTGAAAGCCTAACCTCAATATATTTATTAAATTATATCAATATTTTCATTAGAAACAAGTATTTAAGTTGACTTGTTTGAAGTTGATAAAGTTAGAATTTTAAAGTCTATTTTTATTTATTTCTCGATATTTTCTTCGTGTTAGTATATTTATTGAAAATTTTCAGTGCTTAATTATTACTTATTACTTTATTTTAATTAAATTTATTATATATAACGCATGGCGCGGTCTAAAAAAGAATTTGTGAAAAATTTTAATTTGAATATTTATAAGAATAAATGCAGAAATATAATTTTAAAAATAAATATTTCATGCACATTATAGAAAAAAATGATATATAGCTTAATAACAAATTATTTAAAAAATCGAATTTTTATGGGATACAAATTCACTTAAAAATTTATTTTATTTCATACATTGAAATATTAATATTGAAAAATTCTTTTACTTTTCAGTTCAGTTCTTCATTTTTAAGTTTTACTTTTATAGATTAAGAACTCATTGTGAAATCGATTTGAAACGTTTCAAACTTAACAAAGAATTCTGGGTATACGGTTGGAAATGTTAATAAAACTAACTAAAATTATTTTCCTTTAAGAATTTATTGGATTTATATATCTATGTTGCTTCCTAATTTTACGTTTTGAAGTTTCATAAATTTATCAGTCATAACATATTTACAAGACTTCAGTCATAATATATTATAAGTTTATTAATTTTTCAATATGCATCAATGCAGTATTTACTTTTTATTAGATATATCTACAGAATATCTAATATAAATGACATTAAAAGTTATACAAAACATATTTTATTCCGTAATGTACCAATATGTAAAGAATGAATTCGAATAATTTGTAACTTTAAAATGTATTATGTAAGAAATTACATAATACATTTTAAAACATTTTTAACGCTAAAAAGAATTTCTTCTTTTAGTAGTCATGCATGTTTTGTATGAAAACTTGTATCTGTTTTTTATTTAACATTGTGATGTGACATGTACTGTGAAAAAGCGTTTAAAAAATAAAAGGGTTTTATTTAACTTAGATAAAAATATACTTTTCTAAATGCCTCAAATTGTATTTGACTGCCACGTGCTACGCTAACGAATATTTTCTAAAATTTTTATATTAATTGAAAAAAATATTTAAAGGGCCTTATATAAATGTTTAATGGAGAATGAATTGTTACCAATAAATTAAAACATCCAATCAATCAGTAAACAAATGAAAAAAAAAAGGAATTAAAAAAAGGATTAACTCTAAAAAAAGAAGTAAACATTGACTAAGCAGAGAAAAACGCAAACAGGCTACTGAAACAAATAGTAGATATATTGCGTATTCAAGATAAGTTGCCAATATTCTTTATTTCGAATGCAAAACTGTAGTGGTAACTGTAACCGTCCCCTTTAATGAACTGCTAGAGTCACCTGGTGTTGCTTTGATGTTAAGAAAGAATTTCGTTATTGTGCATATTTTGTATGAAAATGTATCATACGTATTTCTTGAATATATCCCTGTGATGTTGAGTATCCATGTGTAGTGGGCTGAAAAATAAAAGGGTTTTAGAGAATCAAAATGAGAATATCCTTATTTGAATGATCAAAATACATTCGACTCAAGCATGCGAAGTTACGAGAACATTTCCTAAAATTTCCCAATTTATTTAATTAAAGGAGAAAATAATGATTCTAAGGGTCTTATATATGTTAACGTTTAATGAAATATTAAACGATTAGAAACAAATAAAAGTATTCAATCAATCAGTAATCAAGAGATGCAAAAGAAGAATAAAAAAAAAAGAGTTAAGCCTAAAAAAAGAGGTAAACACTGTCGGGAACAGAGAAAAACCTAAAGGAAATAACATTCAGTGCAAAAAAGAAAGTCTATCCTACAAAGGCTCTATCTAAGTAATTACGGTCGGTCTTGAAGCTTATCTTAGGTCTTGTTTTTTCTGTGAGCACGTGTGTCCGTTTCTGGGATTGCGAAAAGAAAATATCTTCTGCCAGTTGCTATTTTGTTAGGGCGATTCCTTTTTGTTTAGGCCATTTCGAAGCTGCTGTTGAAATGTGGCTACAAAAGGGAGATATGAGATTTGTGCTCTTTGATGATTTCAAAGGGTTTGTTGACAATCTTCATAGAAAATATGTCTGTATCTATCTATCTATCTATCTATCTATCTATCTATCTATCTATCTATACACATACCTGAATGACAAGCAATGAAAACTTTCAAAAATTTATTAGGAATGAATAAAAGTCTTTATCAATCAATTGTTTGTTTGAAGTTAAAAAAATATTAAATATTTATGGTATTTATTTTGCTATTATTGAAACATATGTCATTTCTATGCATTGGTTTTAGATTTCGAATCTGTAGACCTTTGCTACAATTTTCTATTTTTTTCTTCATTTAATGAACAAAATTTTAAAATTCTACAGGTATATGTGGAGCTACTTTCATAAGACAGATAACATCTATGATATTTAAGTATGCTTTTGTATTGTTGTTATGTCACTCAGTTACCGGCCCTAGAGCCGAGGAGTCGTACCACGACATTCATCGCCACATTGGTAACCTTGACAATCCAACCTTGTGCAACTGTTAAGGCGCTATCTACTTACAAAAAAAAAACAGTCAGACTCACTTGACGCATCACCAAAGCTGTCAGACATACTTGATGAAACAACCAAACAAAGCCGTGAACAAAGCCGTGATACAGCAATTCACCCATTCATTTTCTAACACTCACAAGCTATAACGTTTGATGCTTTAAAATCGTCCCGTCTCTCCGACGACTCACTGGTGGGGGAGTACTGAGGTGTTGACTTCATAAGTCAGATAGCATCTAAGATACTCAAATAAACTTTTGTATTGGGATTAATGTTAATCGACGGCATGCCCTAAGGTCGTGGGTTCGTATCACGACTTTCACCATTACACATATACATTTGTTGGAATTCCTGACCTGCCCATAATATGATGTCACACATACGACATGACATTTCAAATTAGAAGTTGTAAACTATTTATGTATTTTTTAATATAAAATCTGTCCGCCGGCGTTCTGGCATAAGCGTAGCACACTTTTCCCAAGATCTGGACGTCCCGGGTTCAAGTCCCGGTTCGGGCAAAGTTGTTCTTCTGTGTTCTATTTGTAAAAGGGGTAAAAGGGTAAAAAGGGTGCATGCGACTGTGATGAGTGAGTAGCTACGTGGTACTCTTGGCCCTAGTTGGCGCAGCTTCAAAACAAGAGATGCTCCTTTCGGCTTAAAACTCGCTGATTCTCCGGCGACGTTTGTCTATGGGCCTATAATAACAATGTAACAGCAGCATGATATATGTCCATTAAAGCTTTATAAAATTAACTATCTTCACTTTCCCAAAGTTTCATTATTACTAGCATTGGCAATACAGGACAAAATTCTTAATTACATATTTACAAGAATAATTTTATGTAAAATTGTACTAAATAAAATGTTATAAGTGTTTAAAATATTCTGAATGCAAATAAAATAAATTAAAGTTAATCGAAAGGCTCTAGACCATTCCAATTTTTAATCAATTCATTCCTTTTCATTTCTGGTTCCGAAAAAAGATGCGTGGATGGAGTTAAGTTAAAAAGTATTGGAACTGCTGATAAATTTAATTATTTCGATCTTCGGCATATCATTACTCAGTGGTTAGATTCAAATATTTTAACTAACCAAACTAGATTAAGCGATATAATAAGAAATAATTAAATGAATGTTAGCTCTCTCTATATATTAATGATATTAATATAAATCTGTATCTTCTCATTAGCGGACCACCAATTCCTAATAGTGAATATCTACCACCGCCAGCACATTGCTTTAATTTGAAACCTGATACAATACAAGTTTCCTACCGTAATATGGTGGTCCTTAATGCCTACGAAGTCTAAAATAGAACCTTGATTTGGAGATGGATTAACGATTCACGTACCTTTATTGTTACCTGATCTCGGTTTGAAATTATAAGCTTTATCCCAAAATAACTTTCCCGTTACTTCCAAACGGGATTAAACTTACCCATTTCAACATTGCAGTAATATAAACCCTTTTATAGTCATTTACTGGACTCAAATAATTAACTCTCATCCAAATTTTTGAAGAAACTCAAAAATTTTCAAATTATTTCTGCTGTATATGACAATGAAAAGCACCAGAATATTTAAAAGTAAAAGTAATAATAGTATTTTTCAATCTGTAGAAAATAATCACTTTTTAACAACGTGAATTTTTAACGGGAAGTCGTCTGTTTCCACTTTAAGTCAAACTACTAAACTGAAATCTCAAAATTCTCGAATGCTCTACAATAAAGATCTTATCCATATAAAAGCATTACATGGTATTGGCGTACAATAGTTACTAAACATTAAACATTGGCGCGAATTCAGCACTTTTACTAAATATATATCGTGACATCCTTGGCGAGTGTTTCGGCGATTATTCCCTGGCACGCTGCCAAAAGTATCCAAAAAATGAACTTGTGTTTTAAATGCATTCTTTCCAACCAATTGTAACAAAAATTTGGCATAAAACTACATTTTAATAACAAAATTCACGTACCAAATTTGGCATATTTAAGCGTTTGAGTTATGGTTTTTACATATTTATGAAAATACAGACCGACAGACGGTCACTTACTAGTTTGATTTCGCTCAAAATTTAGTAGATACTAAAGATGTGAAATCTGTGTACCAAATTTTATCTTTTTTTCGATTTATAGTTATTTTTTAAACTTATAATTGAACAGCCGGATAGACAGGCTTCCTCTGAACGGATTTTGCTGAACATTGATCGAAATCTACAAATTTGGTTTTAAGCTTGTATACCAAATTCAATCTGTGTAACGCGAAAACTTTTCTTTCGTTATCTTTGTCACATAAAGACGGGTATTCTCTATCATTTATCGAACTCAGATTGGCTTAAAGCGTGGAGATCCATCAAAATATTGTGTTCGATTGTTTTATGATTATAAAACTTTCTCTATGCTCCGTGCATAGAACGAACAAGGATGCTTTTAATAATGAGTTTGGCGACAAACAAGCGACATATTGTGAAATATTCAGAAGTTTGGCGGAAAAACTATTTTGATAAGAAGCACCAATCTGAAGAGTACAGATGCGAAAGAATCCCAAATTATTTATTTAGAACCGCTTCTAAGAACTGAGCGTGGTCTGTCGAAGATAAAATATTTGGCAGGAGGTAGCATCAAATCTAGGTTATTTGGAGAAAGGTACTTTCCCTTGTTCCGTAGAGTGAATCTACTTTAGCACGTTATATTGCATTCAGAGATAAATATTTTTCCAATTTTTCTTTCTAATTTTGTGGGGAACAAGGCAGGAATTTCTAAAGCGATAAATGAAATTTAGTAAAACAATTAGATTATAAGACAGTACTATTAGTTCTCACCCTCTCTTCATTTTGAATCCAGTTCTGTTCAAAATGTTTAAAACCATTTTATGATAAATCTTTAGTTCTTGGGAGATGCCACGCTGCTAACATGCCTGTCAACTTAGCTTGACCATTATGCAACATGCCGGTCAACGGAATCGACGAAACCATAATTGCGCGTTATTGACTGTTGCAGTATTGAGACAGTAGTGACCATGCATAATTTCAACCCCCCCTGACTTGAATTTTCATCTTTATTAGAGGAAAAAGCCCAAAAGGTACAGAATTATCTCTTTGTTGACTTTCATTTTTAATACTCTGCATTTCACAACTTAAATGGACCAAAAAAACAGTAAAATAATTTTTTAGATTAAAATGCCACCTTTCCAACGAGGACAAAACTGAGACTGTTTTATTGATACTTAACACTTTGCTGATCGGTGGCAAGTTAACTCGTTTTTTCATGTCCAAACGTTGTTAACCGGTGACGAGTTAACTCGTCATTGCACTTGCATTATCTGTTTCAATTTATAACTCCGAAGGCGATATAGAACATTGCAAAAACTTGGCGTATCGTGTTTAGTCTTGTCCGCTCTATAACAGAAAAATTACTTTTCCTAGTATTTACATTTTTATTAGAATTTTAGTAAAATTCCAAAAATTTCAACCATGACGGAACGTATCGGCGAAGAACTTTTTGGTGTTCCAATTCAACAAAATTCATTGGAGTTTTTTCAGAACGTTTTACTTTCATATTCAATTACAAAAAAGTAGCCGTTGACAGGACATAGTTTCTGTGTAAAATTGCCGGTCACCAAAGTGTTAATGATATATCTATTTTTACAGCTATCTACCAAAAAGAATAATGGATATCTTTTTTTCCAACCTGATATTTTACAAAAAGCTACAGTAATAAGAAAATTTCTATTTTTAATCAAATTGAATATTTTGGCTCGAGTTTAATTTCCATTTCAAATATTATATATTTTTTTCATTAAATTTTTTCTTTCTGGGAATATTACCTACATTTTTAGACAGATCCCAGGCGAAAATGACTTTATTTTTAGCAGGAGAAATCAGAAGAGGCTTTCTAAGGCAATCACGGGTTTTCTTCTTGTATGGTATACCCTCCCCTATTGCATCAGTTCCTGCAGCAATCGCATTTTCTAGTTCTTTGACTTTCGAGCCATTTACTTTTATTCACAGTTTGCGGGTCCCAACTCCGAATAAAAACTTTTTTTGTAAGTGTGTCTTTGACTTTTAGTTCTTCTCTGTTCTACTTCTTTAGATGAGATTTTTCTTCCCTTTTTTGCCTTTCTATGTAAGTTTCTTCTTTTTTTCTATCCCTTAAATGTTTTTATCTTTTGGAAGGTGAAATTCACTAGTTTAATACTAAGACTGTTGAATTAATTAGTTAATTGGTGATGGTTCTTAAAAGGAACGAAGAATATTTCATTCCTTTCCTAATAATTCGAAATTGAATAAATTTTAAGTTTGTGTACACACTACACACTATAAACCCTTTTTAGAGGGCGGACTGCATTCATTCAATGTCATTCATACATCGCAGATCGTAATTTAGACCTGGAGCAGAGAACGATCACCTCTGACCCAGTACCCTCAGTGATATTACTCTCGATATTGAAAAAAAATTTAAGTTTGTGTAGCTTGCATTTAAAATTATTGTGTTGTTGTGACTGATGGCGCTTGCCGTGGAAAAGCCCCGCTGATACATCAGCAGATTTTAAGTTGGAGATATACGTCTCTTGCTTTACATGTTGCGCCATCTAGGATACGACTTAGCTAAACACACACGATACAACCTTTTTTAGGGGGCGGACTTCGTTCATACAAATTCATTCATACATCTCAGATCGTAATTTAGACCTGGAACAGAGAACGATTCCCTCTGAACTAGTACCCCCAGTGATATTACTCTCGATATTGAAAAAAATTTAAGTTTGTGTAGCTTACATTTAATATTATTGTGACTAATGACGCTTGCCGTGGAAAAGCCCCGCTGATACATTAGCAGATTTTGGGCTGCAGATATGCGTCTTTTGCTTTACAAGTAACGTCATCTAGGGTACGACTTAGCTAAACAAACACGTCACAACTCTTTTTAGGGGGCGGACTACATTCATGCAAATTCATTCATACATCTCAAATAGAAATTTAGACCTGGCACAGAGAACGATCACCTCTGACCCAGTACCACTTGTGATATTACTCTCTATATGAAGGACTTTGCGACCACGAACAGATTTAACGAGCGCCAACCGCCACACACCCGGGGAATCTTTCGAACCCGCAACCTAAGGAGCACGAGTCCAACGCTCTACCAACCAGGCCATCCCGGTCGACACTTAAAATTATATTAGATATTATTTAGGTTAGATTCTTTAAAGAGAATTGTTGAATAAAAGATTTTTTTTTTCAAATTTAAATGGTATGACATTCTTATCATTCTTATAGATTGCAACAATAATTACAAGAAAATAATTGTAATAATTGTAATTGTTTCCTTTAATGTACTGCCGTGAACAATATATTAAAATGAGGTTTCAGAAAGAATTCAGAATTAATAGCATAATGGGACTCCAATTCATTGCTAGCCAAACATTTTGAATGCTCCGAAATTAGAACAATGTAACATTTGCAAAGAACTGTCTTTATGTAACCAAATCAAACTTGGAATAGAGCCTGTCTGGCATGTCGCCTATTGTAATTGTGATAAAAGGATGATATTTCTCTTTATTTGATTATACTAAAGACTGAAAAGGAAATATAACCATTGATTATCCTTGCTCCTTTTTCTGTTTGAGAAGATAACCATTTAATCATCTAGTAAGAAGTTTCTGTAGTTGCGTCCAAGATTATTTATTGGCTGTATCACTCAGAGAGAGAAATTATTTCACTGAGGTTCGTCTAAAGAATATAAAGGAAATGTATGCGAAAATAACCATTTTCTCATATCATATAAGTTATCCGACTTTGTGAAACATTTCATTATTCCCATTGCTAATTTCTCTTTTAACAACTTATTGGTTCCGTATGTTGTTGCTGTTACTTATGGCACTTGCCTATGGACAAGCCCCCCGTTGATACAGCGGTAGAAATAAGCCTAAAGGAGCGTCTCTTGTTTTTGAAGTAGCGCCAACTAGAGCCAAGAGCACGACTTAGTTACTCATTCATCACATTTGCTTGCACAGCTCCTTTTTACAGGGGGGGGGCAGTCACACATCTCACATGTAGCACACAGAAGAACAACCATTCCCAAACCGGGACTCGAACCCGGGACTCCCAGGACACGAGGAAGACGCGCTACCTTTATGCGAGAAATATTCCGTATTGTAATACAGTTCGGTTTGTAATACATACATATATGTAATTACTTATTTTTTACTTTCTTGTTGATGGCACAAGTCAGGAAAATCTCCTCCTACTAATTTTTTTAGCGCCACCAAGTGGTCAAATGATATTACTCTTTTACGAGTACCTGAGATTGTTAGGTGAGTGTTGAGAATAAATCAATGGTGATACAGTACAAGTGGTTGGCTTTTTGGCACAGAGGTAGCCCGTCTTCCTCGTGTTTTGGGAGTCCCGGTTCGGGCATGGTTATTTTTCTGTGTGCTATCTGTAAGATGTGTGACTGTGCCCCCCTGTAAAAAGGGGATGTGCAAGGAAATATGGTGAGCGTGTAGCTATTATACTCTTGACCATAGTTGGCGCTACTTCGAAAACAACAGACGCTCCTTCCGGCTTAAATCTACTGCTGTATCATCAGGAGGCTTGTCCAATGGCAAATGCCATAAGTAACAACAACAACAGTACAAGACTTTGTGTTTCATTTTTATGTGATTGAGTATTTAAAAATTGAGCTATCGTGGACCAAAACACTTGCTTCTAATGTTTTCTTATTTCTTACAGCCCTTTTTGGAGTGTATCCAGATATATTATTATTATGTATGTTAATATTATGTATTAACTCATTTTGGGAATACTCATAAAATTTTATAATTTCTTCTATTTACAACATGTTAGGTATTTTGAAGTAAAATAATATTATAATCAAATATGAAAATCTTCAATTTAATCATTATCTATTAGTATAATATTATAATCAAACCTAGAATGTAACCTAGGCCTTATCAGTACAGCAATGTGAAATTAAATTCCATTTTCTTGATCAACAAATAGAGAAAGCAATAAAAAAAATCCATGGGAATATAAATACATTTTGAGTTATATATTTTGGAAGAACATACAGTAGTGTTTTCGACCGGAATAAATATTTGCGAATATGATCAATATAATACTTGTTATAAAGAATGTAATGAGGATAAAAAGCTTTTTTTGCATAATTCCTTAAAAATATAATCAAATTAGAATATAATGGATATTTTATACATTTTTCTTTTATTCAGTAATTGATTCAAAAATTCAGTAACTAATTTTGAAGTAAAATTATTTATTGAATTCATAGTTTTCATAATGTACTAAATAAAAAAGATACAAGTTTTCAACTTACAAGTTCTTTTGATGTTTGCTATTGTTACATTCTATTTATTTAAACCATTTGCGACACTCTAAAATGAGCTAAACTGACACTTATAAAAAAAAGAAAAAAAAAAAGAATAGAAACTACTGAAACTTTTCGTCAGTTCATTTTTCAATTTTTGACAGCCATAAGAACCCCCCCTTTTTTTTTCCTCTAAGGCTTACTAAAAGTAGATAATTTCATGTTCTTTCCTTTCTTCCTCCATTGCTTCCATTTTCTTCTTGAAGGAACGTACTTTCCTTTCACCTTTATAAACTTAATTCCAAATCGAGATCTTTACCATTCCCAGGAGCAAAGTTTGGAATAAGAACACAAAAGATTCTAGAATTTTGAGTAAGGAGCTTTTATTTTAAAGGCAGTTGCAGAAGTTTAATCTTCCGAAGAAAAAAAGTTTTTTTGAAGTCTGCAGTTCTATTCCCCGTGAGAAAAGAGCGGCTTGTTCGAAATACTATAACTTTTTCTATCATCTTTGTCTATTACTTTCTTTTCATTTTGTTGCCATTCTGTTTGATGAAAAATGAGGGGAAAGAAAATTCAATGTAGTTTTGGAATTTAATGCTTTTAGAAAATGGCGTCCATGTGGAGCAGGTTAAAGCTCAATGGAAAGGAAAATTTTGAATTTTTATTATATTTTTTAAAAAGTTTATTTGTTATTAAATCTATTAAAAAGATTTAGATAATGTGATGTTTGTTTGAATTTTTGTCGATGGTTTCATTTTCTCAAAGAAATCTAATTTTTGCAGGAAGAAATTAAAAAAATTATTTTAATCTTCGATAGCAGTTTTAAAATAATTATTTCAGAATTCGTAAAGCTAATTATTTGTGTGATAGTTAAGAGCTAAAACATCAAGAATTTAAAGTTTCACCTTTAAAATAATTAGAATCGTGGATTTGATTTCTTTAAAAGTAGATCAGAAAAGGAAATTAAAATTTATTTTTGAAATGAATGTATTAAAATTAGGGAAAATAAAGCATCTAAAACAAAAAATTATTTATAATGAACTAAAATAATTCTATCTTAAAGGAGAAACATAATAAGCAAAAACGATTTTTATTATCTTAGAATAAAATAAAAAAGTATTTAATAAGCAAAAATGAAAAAGACAAAATAAGAATTAAATAGAAATTAATAAAATTAAAATTAATTTTTTAAGAAGTTTAGGTTTGAATTTTAAAAAATAATAATCAGGTATTTTATTTCGTTTAAAATAAATCAAACATGGGAATTTTAACTTTTTTTGAAAATCAAAATATGGAAATTATTAAAAAATAAAATGCATATTATGAAAAATTATTTACATTAAATAAAAATAATCTTATCTTAAGATATAAGGTTAAGACTTGTGTTTAGTTTATTATTTTGTTTCTAAATTGAAAAAAATATTGAACAAGCAAAAATGTGGATTTTAAAAGAGAAAATAAAACTTTATTTTTCCAGACGTTTATGTTTTACTCTAAAAAAATAATAATTATGGATTTTATTTCTTTTAAATTAAATCAAAGATAGAAATTTTTTTATTTTTAAATAAAATTATTGTCATTAATAAAAATAAAATACATGTTAAAAATATTGTTTACACTTAGCTAAAATAATATTTTTATGACAGAAATTTGTTTTTTCATTACATTATTTCTGAAATATTTGAAAGTTAAAAATTTGGATAAGAAGCGATAAAAAATGAAGCTTTTGAAAGAAACACAGATAGAAATTATTCCATGAACTACTCTTATTCTCTAAAGCATAACAATTAGCACAGCTTCAAGAATATTCTCCAAAAAATATTAACTAAACCATCGACTCAAAATAATATGAAAAATATATAGTCACAAAAGTAATAAAACTAATCTTATTATCTTATAATATAATTTTTTTTAATTCTTTTATTACAGAAATAAAAATTTATTTGTCAGACAAAAATATGGGTATGACATTATTAAAGTTTTTGGAAAGAAAGAAAGATAACAATTATAGCAAAATGAAATCTAAGATGCCAAATTTCAAGTTAGCCTGAGAACATTGTTATTTTTAAGTCCTTGTTTGTCTTAAATACTTTAATCCCTTAACCCTTTAAAACTGGTTTGACACACACACACACACACACACACACACACACACACACA
>JAOUZG010017338.1:790359-801186 GCA_026289955.1 Argiope argentata
TATCTATCTATCTATCTATCTATCTATCTATCTATCTATCTATCTATGTCATAAAGTCCTCAATATCGAGAATAATACCACCTGGGGTACTGGGTTGGAGATGATCTTTCTCGGTTCCAGATTTAAATTACAATCTGTGGATGAATGAATGAAATGCCTGAGTGAAGGCTGTTCCGTAATTGGCGGGGACCGTTTGTGTCGTGTGTGAGCTAAAAGTCAGAATTTTGTTCATTGGCCCGTACCCTCAGAAGCTACTGCACCCCTCCTTCCGTTGGAAAATGGAACACAGTAAAAATATTTCCAATTATTTAATAAAAATTAATTAAAATAAGTTTTTTTGTTAACCTAAACATTAATTGATTAAAAAAATCTTTTTTATATTACTTGTTTGAGTTTATATTAGAACATTGTATTTCTAATTTGAGATTTAATAAAATTATTATTTTTTATTTTATTTAAATTTTCTTTAATTGAAAGGTAAATATTTTTTATATACAAAATATGTAAAAACAAATAACAATGTAATTTAAAAAAATCGAGCAAGAGATTTTGATGGATATTGACTTCTAGTTTTAGTAGTTACGTATTTTAGATTCCCATGAAAGAGGAGACAAATTCTTGGAATTCAGCCCAGTTTGCTTCTGCACATAAAAATAGCAAGTAATATAGAAAAGACGGCATCCAGGCATAAGGGTAGCGCGTTTACCCGATAGCTAGACGTACCGGTTCGGGCATGATTGTTCTTCTGTGTGTTATTTGTGAGATGTGTGACTGTTCCCACTGTAAAAAAGGGCTATATAAGCATATTTGGTGAGTGTGTAGCTAAGTTGTACTCTTGGCCCCATTTGGCGCTACTACAAAACAAGAGACGGTCCTTTCGGCTTAAAACTAACTGATGCCTTGGCGAGCTTGTCCCTGGAAAGAGCCATTAATAACAACAACGACTCAGGAGATATTTGATATTTTATAATTTTACCAATAAAGTAGAGATTCTCCAAATTTTTTCGAGGATAGTCATGAAACGTTATTCTCTTTTATATCGACAAATAAAAAAATCCAATATTTCAAAGATTTATATTTTAACTAGCCGCCTTTGGCGACCGTCGGTTCGCCAGTATTAATGCTCGAGAAAATTTTCAAATAATATTTTATGTAGTTGTGTCTCATAACAAGTTTTTCACCAAATTATTTTTAAACCAAACAAATTTTGATAATCATATAATTCATTTATAGTATTATTTTCTTCAGATGTTCTGTTCATTGTACTATTCATCTTTCTCTTTCTATCCGAGCAATGATTGTCCCGGAATTGATATTTTACTTAAATGGTGGAGGGAAAGGTCTAAAATTCTACGTTTTTATAGAATAAGAGAGATTCAAATTTTCATAAATGAAAACACACTAAACAAATAAAGACACAATTGGTTTTCGAGAGATGCGAAAGTTTAATAACAGCTTGGAAAATGCCACGCACAGAGGAAATAACGATGACACAAACACACACTTCTTTCCCCCCTGGAAACCCTTTTTTTTCTTTCTAGAAACCCTTTTTTCCTTTTATTCTTTTTTTTCTTCCCTGCCCAGATGAAATTTTGGGCAGGTATAGATTAAATATTTATACAGACTAAACACTAAGAAATTAAAAGAATTGTTTAATACATAAATCCTTTCAAGAATAAAATAAACACATAAAGAGCTCTTAATGCCGCATTTGTATATAAAAAAGAATTTTTATCTTTAAGAACAATAAAAAAATAACTTTATATCAGAACAAGATCAATAGCAACATTAAAAAAATGAAAAACGAACAAAATGATATTCACGTCCGTTGAGAAGAATGTTTTTAATCAGCATAATCAGCCGCATAAAAGCATTTTCTTTCTTTTTTAAACTTCCCACTATGTATAAATGAAAACCAACTGATTTCACGTATTTTTTTTCTCAACAAATCATTACTTCCTGCTATCTTACTCATTTGGTGTGGGGGGGGGGGGGGAGAAAGATTTTTGGGGGGGAAGAAAGGAAAGGGGCGTTTTAAATATTTTTTTTCACGTTTTTTTTTTTTTTTTCATTTTTTCTCTTCATAAAAACCAGCCTCGTGTCTTAACGAAAATATTTTTTAAAAAATTAGCTGAATCAGTAGCGCCGTTCTCTAGTTCTGCGCTTAGCAAAGTATTTCGCGGTATGTTTTTATTAATATAGATTTAAAATTCATCGATAAAACATGTCAAGAAATCACTAATAAACATGAGATATTCCTTAACGAGCTCGATGACATTTATCTTGGCATTCATCGTGTCATTTATCTTCATAATTCATCATCAAATTACAACTCATTAGTCGTCTTTAACAATCGGAGCTTTGCAGGAGGTGCTGGTTATATTTGCTTTGATTTTGTAGTCATAATTCATATTAATGACACTGCGAAACTGTCAGGCATTACAACCGTGTTGTTTTAAAATTCTTGCATAAATTATGTTCACGAGTTTTCTTCTTGGGGACTGTTTCAACGGGATCAAAAGGTTATTCAAAGTGTAGTTGTCCTCTTTATACATCTTTATACATCATTCATTCATTCACAGATCGTCATTTAGATCTGGAACAGAGAACGATCACCTCTGACCCAGTACTCCCAGTGGTTTTACTCTCTACATGGAGGACTTAGCGACCCCTGCAGATATAATACACGCCAACCACCACTCACACGGAGAGCCTTAGATTTGACAGATTCAAACTCGAAGTTAGTCAAAAATAATTGTAAGAATATTGTCAGAATTCAGAAAATGTTTGCATTACTATTAAATTTGATTATTAAAAAGATTGTAGTTTTTATTCTTAGATGGAGAAAAAAAATTATTTTTGTGCTATAATATATACAGAAGATCTGGGGGAAGGTTTGACCATTTCCTTTAATTTTCAAATAATAAATGAAACCACTCCAATTTTTTACTCCAAATATCGACTTACATAACACATTTGGCCAAATTTTGTGATTTTCTGTTGAAAGGTTAGACTTATGAAGCGCCACCACTCATATATAAATTCCTTTTTAGAGATATCTACATTATTAGAGACATTTACATTATTAGTGATATCTACATATTCATTATTAGAAATATCTACATATACATCTTTAGAGATATCTACATATACATTAATAGAGATATCTACATATTCATTAGAAGAGATATTTACATATTCATTCGTAGAGATATCTACATATTCATTAGTAGAGATATCACATATTCATTATTAGAGACATCTACATATTCATTAGTAGAGATATCTATATTCGTGTTTGTGTACAAACATATAGTTTGAGTCTGCCAATCGAATTTTGAAAGATCTAAAACAAAATCGGCAACTTTAAATTGATAGTAAGGTTTTGACTTCAAAACCGGAAGGCTTTTGATTCGAGATCCGATTTAACGAAAAATCCTTCGTGAAAGTCGATCTGATGCACTCTAAATTGGGCGGCTCCAATCGCCTTCCCTGTGGTGTTGCGTAAAAAATTGGGCAGGGAACGCCACCTGAGGTACTCGTCATATGACCGGGATATAAAATTACGGGACACGTCCTAAAATGCCTCTAATGCTGGTTGCTTTAAGACGGAAGGTTAATATAACTAAACTAAACTAAATTATAACAGAGCCCAATATAAAGAATAGAACTTTTTCCAATAATTGAAATCCTTATCGGAAACAGTTGTTGTTGTTGTTACTTATGGCACTTACCATGTACAATTCCCCCGCTGATACAGCGACAGATTTAAGCCGAAAGGAGCGTCTCTTGTTTTTGAAGTAGTGCCAACTGGGGCCAAGAGAACGACTTATTTACACGCGCACCACATTTGCTTACACAGCCCCTTTTTACAGGGGGGAACAGCCACAAATCTAACAGATAGCACACAGAAGAACATCCATGCCCGAACCGAGACTCCCAGAACACAAGGAAGACGCGCTACCTCTGTGCCAGAAAGCCGGCTTACCGGAAACAGTAATCTAGACTTCTATCATAAATATGAAAATTTGGATGGATAGATGATGTTAGTCAATCACGCCAGAACAGCTGAACGAAATTTAGCACGGTGATAGATTATAGCCTAAGATAGGACACATATTACTATTTAATTCGATTAAAGGAGAGATTAATTTTAATTAATAAAAACTAATTTTCTGCCCAAAAATGTCAATTTTCCCACCGCTAAATGAGTAAGACTTCAGTCTGTTCCCCCCCCCACGTTAATGAAGTTAGGCTTAACATGTTTTCGACAGATTATTTCAAACGATTCTGTTTATTTTCTTAGTGTTTGATGCATTTAAAATAAAACATTGTTAATTATTCGATTTTTCGAATTCATTTTGAAGTTCTTTTAAATATAAAAAAAACATGAAAAAGGAAATTAAAAATTTCTAATCTGTATTGCGTTACCCCAACTGATGTAGAAAATTCCCACATTTGCATTGTCCTTATTGGCGTTGAAAATTCAGGCATACGCTGCGTGTTGTATTTGTTGACAGTTGTATTTTCCTTTTAATTAAAAGTTAAAAAAATTATGTGCTTAATACTGTTGTGGCTGTCTCAATTTCGTTCGATAAATAAAATAGACTTAATTTGATTTTAATGAAATATGGACTTGATTTACTACTTTGCTTTATTTCAGGTACATACCGTAAATAAATTGTTTTTAAGTTAGTTATGTGCTTTTCCATGCGTAAGAAGTCGCCGGTGAAAGCTAGTGTAGTGTAGATATTGGATTTTATATTATTAATTTTTTGGGATTATACTTAATTATTCGAAATGAATAATCCGACTTCCAAATTTTATATTATGCAATGTAAACAACATATAATGAAAAATAACAGATAATAGCAAAAGAAAATTGTCCTAGTTTAAGTTCGCGGTGACCTGATAATGACCTCAGTCCATAATATTAAGCTCTTTCACAAAAGCCGTGAGAATGAAAAATTGCTTGAGTGTACTATTCAGAGCTCCGCTTGATATAAATTTTTAATCTACGTGAATACAAAGTATGTCAGTAAGAATTTAAATTACGCCAAATCAGTCCAGTAAAAGCTTAGATTACTCTCAAATTTTTGGCATTGCTTGTAAAGGTAAAAATGAGATCTAATCAGAAATATCTGTATAGATATTAAGAAAATAAAAGAAAGGAGACTAAACAACGTTTGTAAATCCATTTATTAAGCTCTTTCATAAAGCCATGAAAACGGAGAATTGTTTGTGAGTACTGTTCAGAGCTCAACGCGATATAAATTTTAATCTCTATGCAGCGTAAATTTTGACATAAATATGAATTATGCTAGCATAAATTTGAGTTACGCCAAATTAATCAAGCTAAAGCTTAGAATATTCGCAAAGTTTACAACAGTACTGTTCAGCACTGCTTTTAAAAGGAAAACTTAAGGTTAACCAAGAGTATTCACGCATTATTTTTTTGGAAATAAAATGGTGTTTTTTTAAGTTGCTCATGAAATAATAAATAAATAATCATATCAAGGGAGTCGAAAATTGAAAATTCATCATCTTACTGTTTATTGTGTGTTGAAGAAAAAAAAATTCCCCAAGTGAAATAAATAATAAACTTGCTAATATCGAAGCTTAATACTGAGAGGAAGAACGTAAATCTCCGGCTGATTATCACAAATAAACAGCGAAAATAAACTAGATTCGTTTGATTATTATTTCGTGACTTTTAATGATGCAAAATTACTAGCAGTACTCTCACGGCGTTGCCCTTGGCATACCATGATGGCAATGGACTAACAATACTGGGAAACAATTTTATAAAGTCATAACAAAACTAAAACGTAACCATTATTTATAAGAGAAATTTGTGCATTAGAAACTCATAAGTGCAGTTTTGTTCAGTTTTATTTTCATCCTGTATTTAAATTTTATATACAAAAAATGTGAATTTAAATCAATATTTTCTTTCTTAAAATATTTTCATAAAGATTCGTTTGAATTCGTTAGAAAACATTCATTAAGAAATCCAAAAAGCTATTCCAAGTAATTTCTTATCGCATTAGAAGGAATATCTAATAAACATTGGATTTACTTTATCTTAATATAGCAACTTAGAAAGATGTAATTTTCATCATAATCAGAGAAAATGTTATTTACTAAATTATACACTTAGAAAATTTAATTTACAATGCGAGAAGTTAAAAAGATAGAAGAGGAATTAAATTTGTATAAGGGAAATAGATGAATATATTATCAAAGAGAAAACTGAATAATATATTTAGGGAAGAAATTAAATTTGTTAAATACGTGAAAAGGGTTTTCAAAATTTGATATGAATAAATAATGGAAACTTTGAGTTGATTCTATTATGATTGTGCAAATTTTATTCTGTGCTGTATTGGAAGTTTCTGAATTTCAATAACGTTATGGAAATAATGAATAATTTATCTTCATCGAAAGAAAATTTGATTTGTGATAAATTAAGACAAGAATATAATTTATGTTTCCAAAATGGAATCCATTTACTTGACACCCTAGTTATAAGTAAACGGAAAAGCGCATATTAGACTAAATCTAATAAACATTCTGTACGACTAAAATGTCATGTTTTTGGTCCTTTTTTGAGACAGCATTTATTTTTTTAATTATTTATTCTATGATAAAAAATTCATAAACATAAATGTAATTCAAACATATAAGCACCTTCTTAAATTATTTATTAAATTCGAAACTCCACGGTTTGATATTGAAAATTAGAAAACATAGAAAAAATATTGATAAACATAGAAAAATATTGATTTCTATATACAGTGATCATTAGTCATGTAAATTTTCCAGTTTAAATTTATAATACTACATAAATTTTACTTTTTTATTTAAATATAAAACAAATGAACTAAAATCATTTCACTCTTACTAAGAATGTAAAACTTCTTAAGGTTATAATAAAAAGGTAATTGTTCCTATATACACTCTAAAAGATAATTATTTCTATATGCAATGAAAAGTAATTGTCTCCATATACTGTGATCATTAGTCATGTAAATTTTCCAGTCTAAATATATAATACAAGATAGATTTTATCATTTTTCTTAAATATAAAACAAATGAACTAAAATCTTTTGGTTTGTACTAAGAATGTAAAACTTCATAAGGTAATTATAAAAAGGTAATTGTTCCTATATACACTCTAAAAGGTAATTGTTTCCATATACAGTGATCATTAGTTATGTAAGTTTTCCGGTCTAAATATATAATACTAGATACATTTTATTATTTTATTTAAATATAAAACAAAGGAACTAAAGGCTTTTGGCTCGTACTAAGAATGTAAAACTTCTAAAGGTAATTATAAAAAGGTAATCGTTCCTATATACACTCTAAAAGGTACTTGTTTCTATATGCAATAAAAAGCAGTTGTCTCCATATACTGTGATCATTAGTCATGTAAATTTTCCAGTCTAAAAATATAATGCAAGATAAATTTTATTATTCTATTTAAATATAAAACAAATGAACTAAAATCATTTGGTTCGTACAAAGAATGTGAAACTTCTTAAGGTCATTGTTCCTATATACACTCTAAAAGGTAATTGTTTCCATTTACAGTGATAATTAGTCATGTAAGTTTTCCGGTCTAAATATATAATACTAGATAAATTTTATTAATTTATTTAAATATAAAACAAATGAACTAAAGGCTTTTGTCTCGTACTAAGAATGTAAAACTTCTTAAGGTAATTATTAAAAGGTAATTGTTCCAGTATACACTCTAAAAGGTAATTGATTCTATATGCAATGAAAGGAATTGTTTCCATATACTGTGATATTAGTCATATAAAATTTCCAGTCTAAATATATAATAGTAGATAAATTTTATTATTTTATTTAAATATAAAACAAATGAACTAAAAGCTTTTGGCTTATACAAAGAATGTAAAACTTCTTTAGGTAATTATTAAAAGGTAATTGTTCCTCTATACACTCTAAAAGGTAATTGATTCTATATGCAATGAAAGGAATTGTTTCCATATACTGTGATCATTAGTCATGTAAATTTTCCAGTCTAAATATATAATACTAGATACATTTTACTATTTTATTTAAATGTAAAACAAATGAACTTAAATATTTTTGGCTCGTACTAAGAATGTAAAACTTCTTAAGGTAATTAAAAAAAGATAATTGTTCCTATATACACTTTAAAATGTGATTGTTTCTATATGCAATGAAAAATAATTGTTTCCATATACTGTGATCATTAGTCATGTGAGTTTTCCAGTCTAAATATATAATACTAAATAAGTTTTGTTATTTTATTTAAATATAAAACAAATGAACTAAAGGCATTTGGCTCGTACTAAGAATGTAAAACTTCTGAAGGTAATTATAAAAAGGTAATGGTTCCTATATACACTCTAAAAGGTAATTTTTTCCAAGCACAGTGATCATTAGTCATGAAAATATTCCAGTCTTAATATATAATACTAGATAAATTTTATTATTTTATTTAAATACAAAGCAAAAGAACTAAAATCTTTTAACTCTTACTAAGAATGTAAAACTTCTTAAGGTAATTATAAAAATGTAACTGTTCCTATATACACTCTAAAAGGTAATTGTTCCTATACACACTCTAAAAGGTAATTGTTTCCATATACAGTAATCATTAGTCATGAAAGTTTTTCAGATTAAATATATAATACTAGATAAATTTTATTATTAATTTTTAAATATAAAACACATGAACTAAAATCTTTTGGCTCGTACTAAGAATGTAAAACTTCTTAAGGTAATTATAAAAAGGTAATTGTTCCTATATACACTCTAAAAGGTACTTGTTTCTATATGCAATGAAAAGTAATTGTTTCCATATACAGTGATTATTAGTCATGTAAATTTTCCAGTCTATATATACAATTCTGGATAAATTTTATTATTATTTTTTAATATAAAGCAAATGAACTAAAATCTGTTGGCTCGTACTAAGAATGTAAAACTTCTTAAGGTAATTATAAAAAAGGTAATTGTTCCTATATACACTCTAACTGGTAATTGTATCTATATACAATGAAAAATAATTGTTTCCATATACAGTGATTAATAGTCATGTAAGTTTCCCAGTCTAAATATATAATACTAGATAAATTTTACTATTTTCTTTAAATATAAAGCAAATGAACTAAAATCTTTTGGTTCGTACAAAGAATGTAAAACTTCTTAAGGTAATTATAAAAAAGTACTTGTTTCTATATGCAATGAAAAGTAATTGTTTCCATATACAAAGATCATTAGTTACGTAAGTTTTCCGGTCTAAATATATAATAGTAGATAAATTTTATTATTATTTTTTAAATATAAAGCAAATGAGCTAAAAGCTTTTGGTTCGTACAAAGAATGTAAAACTTCTTAAGGTAATTGTTCCTACATACACTCTAAAAGGTAATTGTTTCCATATACAGTGATCATTAGCTATATAAGTTTTCCGGTCTAAATATATAATACTAGATACATTTCATTATTTTATTTAAATTTAAAACAAATAAACTAAAGACTTTTGGCTCGTACTGAGAATGTAAAACTTCTTAAGGTAATTATAAAAAGGTAATTGTTCCTATTTACACTCTAAAAGGTAATTGTTTATATTTGCATTGAAAAATAATTGTTTCCATATACAGTGATTAATAGTTATGTAAGTGTTCCAGTCTAAATATATAATACTAGATTAATTTTTTTTATTTTATTTAAATATAACGCAAATGAACTAAAATCTTTTGGTTCGTACAAAGAATGTAAAATTTCTTAAGGTAATTATAAAAAGGCAATTGTTCCTATATACACTCTAAAAGGTAATTGTTTACATATACCGCGATCATTAGTCATGTAAGTTTTCCAACCTAAATTTATAATACTAGATAAGTTTTGTTATTTTATTTAAATATAAAGCAAATGAATTAAAGGCTTTTGGCTCGTACTAAGAATGTAAAACTTAAACTTGTATTTTATAATGCCTTTTTATTACATAAAACTAGAGAGAACTTTACTTTACAAAGTAGTTTGGTTACTTGAACATTTAATTGTCAGTCATAAAAGGACCTGAATATAGACCTAGTTATTATTTTTTTACTTGCAAATGAGCCGAACATTTACTTGTCCACATAAACCGAATAATTTACGAGATTGCTTGCAGCTGCCTTGTCCGTTTTTTTTTTCTAAATTGTTTGACAAACTTTAACCAAAGCCTTTCGCCAAAAGCGAAGCTCTTAACAATCACTGGAAAAGACAGGGATAACATTTATAATAAGAAGACAATGCCCCAACAACTTTTCGGGAAATATTAATCACCATCCTTCCTTTACCCGCCGCCAAGACCGCGGCTTTAATCTTACTCGGGAGGAAAGAAATCTGTACTAACAAATGACGAGGCATCACTAACAATAGTTGAGGCATAACTTATTCCTCTGGAATGCAGAAAGTGGTCTAATTTTCTCAGAAGTGAGTAAAAATAATCCAGCTGTGTGTTTTAAATGCCTCAGTGATAATCACGCCTGTGTTGAAATTTCTACGAGTTGTCTGTCGCGTTTTGTTTCGCTTCATGGGAGACCAGGGTCTTGAAAGATGTTGGATTGGATCCAGGTATGCTGCAAAGAAAATAGTTACTGAAATAAAACTTTTTTTAAACATTTTTAAAACTGACTATGAAATATAGAATGTTTTCTAACCTAAAAGAATTATAATTTCATAAGATCGGCATAAAAATATTTTATATTCTAAAATGGTTTTTATAAAAATATTTTTAAAATCTAAATAATGGTTTATTTTGTATGCGCGAAATTAAAT
>JAOUZG010017338.1:811186-826411 GCA_026289955.1 Argiope argentata
AGATTGAAATTTGACTGATTTGTAATATTTTACTAAACGTGGTTCTCATATGCCTCATGATACCTGAATCTTTCAGATAGCAATTTGACTGATTTGTAATATTTTACTAGATATGTTTCTCACATGCTTTATTATAAGATGAATATTTCAGATATCATTTTGACTACTTCGTAATAGTATACTAAACGGCTTTTTTATATGCTTCATGATATGATGAATCTTTCAGATAGCAATTCACTGGTTCGTGATATTTTACTAAACGTGGTTCTCATATGCCTCATGATGAGCTGAATATTTCAGATAACAATTTGACTGAATTGGAATATTTTCATAAAGTTGTTCTTATAAGTCTCAAATTATTTGAATCTGTAAGACAGCACGCTCTTTTTTTTATTTTTAGAATGTCGATTTAGAGTTGCAAACCGAGCTGAAACCAGAAAATAAGTTTTAGCATCAGTTGTGCGAATTAAAAAAAAAATAATATTATATTAGTTTATTTTAGTCTCCTGATACAAATCCTTCAGATAGCAATTTGACTGATTCGTAATATTTTACTAAATATGGTTCTCATACGTCTCATGATAAGCTGAATCTTTCAAATACCAATTTAACTGATTCGTAGCATTTTAATAAACGTGGTTCTCATATGCTTCATAACAGCTGAATCTTTCGGCTAATATGCTCTATTTTATTTATAGATTCTCGATTTGGAGTTAAAACTGTGATGAAACCAGAAAATAAGTTTTAGCATCAATTGTGTAGAGTCTATAAATACATATTTATAATCTCAAAAAGAAAATTCATTTATCACTTTACATTAATTTTTGCATAAAATAATTACAATTATCTAACATACAAAAATGAAATATTCTAAAATAAATGTTATATAAAAATCTGATAATGTATAAAAATATAATAGGACTGATTTGCAATACCTAGCTAAACACGATTATTGTAAACAATATGACCACTGAATTTTTCAGATAGAATGATTTTTTTATTTGTAGAGATTATTTCCGGAATTCCGAATTTCAGACGATAATTAATGCGATAATTACACAAAAAATGAAATTTGATAAAAAAAGTTTAATAAAAGTTTTATTTTTAATTAGGATATAATTTTTGATCTGGTACATGTTGACTTGATATAAAATTTGGATATTCAAAGTTACAATAATCGTAATGGCAATATAATTGTATAATCATTTAAAAATTAAATAGATGGGGTAAGTTGAAAAATTGTTTGTATAATTTTACTCTTTCAGGGTAAACTTTAAGACCTAAATTTGGGAAAAGCTTCTTTTTTCTGAAAAAATAGTATTAAAGTAATAAAAAAGTTAGAATAGATTTAAAAATTTCGAGTTTATATAAGTTTTCTAAATTACCCATAAAAAATTACAACATTAGAATTGTTCTATATAACAATGTGTTATTCTTAAATTAGTTTTTCTCAAAGAACATTATATTTTGAATAGTTAGTATATATTGAATATTTATTCTTAAAATTACCTTTAGTTCATTCTTTTTTCAAATTGTTTTTTACATATAAAGAAATATGCTTAGCCAAACGATAAAATTTAATTTATGATCAGTTTCGTTTAAAATAAAAATGAAGGTTGAATAAAATATAAAAACGAAAGCTTGGATCAAATTTTCATAATATTTATTATTTACTTATTTGCAAAATAAACAGATTGGAAAATATTTTTCAGCATTTCACTTATCAGATGAAAATTTTAACTTCTACAATAAAATAAGATTATTTGTTATAAACGCTATTTCTTCAAAATTACTATCTGCGCAGTTGAGATAAATATATTTACGAGTTGAAATGGTAAGGCAAGTTGAAATTTTTTTCGCAGTATTTTTATTTTTAGAAGTAAATTTTAAAATTAAAATACTATTTTCTTCTGCGAGAAGATTCTTTTTCTCTTAAAAAAAATAGCAAAGTAATTAAATATGCGAAATTGATATAAATATATCGATTGTATATTAAATTCCTAAATACTCCACGGGAAAGTATGAATTCAAAATGTAGTATATAGAAATATGTTCTTCTTAATTTAGTTTTATTAATAAATTTATTTAGCAAAATATTAATTTTTTATACCCAAAGTTACTTTTTTTTTTTTTTTTTTTACAAATTGATGTCACAAAATGCTTATACAAATTTATTATCTTCGAAATTAAGGTATGATTATTTAGGAGTTATAAAGGTAAAGAAAGTTGAAAAAATTCGTGTAGTATTTTTATTTTTTAAGAGTAAATATGAAGAATTATCTTCTCTTCTATTCTAGAGAAGATTCTATTTCTCTTAAAATGTGTCAAAATAATAATTCAAAAACAAAATTGATTTAAATAATTCGAATTTATTTAAAGTTCCTAAATTCTCCATAGAAAAGTATAAAATTAGAATTTTCTATATTACAATATGTCATTCTCAAATTAATTTTGATTAAAAGGATTCTTTAAACTCTTTTGACAAATTGATGTTACACTGTCCTTAAAAAAACTATAAAATTCAATTTATGATAGGTTTGAAAAAAAGTAAAAAATGAAGGCTAAGTTAAAATATAAAATAGAAAGACTGGTTGATACTTATCGTAATACTTATCGTCTGCTTATTTGCATATATTTACGAAATGAACAGGCTGGAAAATCAATTTCTGCATTCCACTTATCAGATGAAAGTTTCGACTTCTACAATAAAATTTTATCTTAACATTTTTATCATTCATGAATTCTTATTTAAAAAAAGGAAGCGTAAAAACGTATCCCATGATCGTAATAACTTACTGATTTCATTCCAAAAAAAAGAAGAGAAAGGTAATCAAAATATGCAGGACTTGGGGAAAAGAATTTGGAACTTTTAAATAATATTAATAAAAAGTTACCATGTTTAATATCATTTCTTAAGCGAAGATCATTTTTTCTACTCTTCTCTGAATCCTTACTAAAAGTTTGAGCCTACTTTATATTCACATTCCAAAAGAAATTCGAAATCCAGTCTTCAGAAATAATATAATCTAATTTCCTAACATGCCTCATCCATTCAGGCTTGTAAAATAATAATAATAAAAAACTGCAAGTCATAACGCGTGAGAAAAGCATCTTGTAGAAAAAGATATTTGTTTCTTTCCATTTATTTATCGAACGGTGGAAGTTGCACACACTTGATTTTGAACGTGACCGGAATTTATTTTATTTTGGACATGTCAGTAATCTAAAAAAAATTGTTTTCGTTCTCCCTCTTTCTTTTTTTTTCTTTTTCGAGGAAAACTTTGAAATAAATCTATATAATATATCGCCTTAAATTGCTTTTTGTTTGAGCTGAAGTTAACTTTAGAGTTTTCCAACCTGTCTTTAAGAATTGAAAGGTTTATGTTGACTTTTAAATTGATCTGAAGGACTCTTGAACGTGACTTTTGTCTAAATAAGAAATTCGTCACTCGATTGTGCAAAATCACGATACAGTAGTTATTTTTGGTGTTATTAGAAATTTTAAAGCATTTAAGGTATCCGACTAGGCTATAAATATGCGTTTTCACGAAAAGCGATTTTTTTTTCATGATTCAAAAATAAAGTTCAAGCCCCGGAGATCCTAAAACAGATTTTGTTTTGTGATTTTTGTCTAAATAAGGAATTCGGCAATATTGAGCAAAATCAGTATTTATTAGAAATTTTAAAAAATTTAAGGTATCCGACTAGGTTATAAAGATGCGTTTCACGAAAAGTTAAATTTTAATGTTAGCAAAGAATTTACAATAAGAATATAATGTTACCAAACAATTTGTTTTGTTTGGAAACATTATATTCTTAATATATATTTTTTAACTTACAATAAGAATTTTAATGTTACCAAAAACAAACACAAAATATATATTGGCTATTGCAATCAAAGCGAAAAGTTCATATTACATTCTGAAGGAGCATTTAATTTTTTATATCCAAATAGGTTTCTTGGGGAACTTTTTATAAATATAGATTGATTAATGCTACATTCTAGAAAATGAGTCGTCTCACTAAAATGAGACATTTGATGCATAAAGTCCCTTTTAATGAGACATGCTTTTCATGATGAATATTGGCCATATTTTTAATGCCTTAAAGAAGAATAAAAGGATATTTTAGCTGTATTTGCAACCAATCTGACATACATTGAATAACTAGGTTTAGTTTAGTTTAGTTTAATTATATTAACGTCCCGTTGTAAAGCAACACTGATGCTATTTTAGGACGGAAGTTTATTCATTCAATAATTGCTAAAATGTTGATGTTCAATGTATAGAGATTCTGAGTTTTAAACTGAACAGATGGAAATTAAATCTTTAATAAATATAAGATAAAACCACTTTTACTGATTACTTATTGAATGGCCATTTTTGTTCCAAGTAAAAGGTTTTAAGAAATCACAGATTCAAACAAAAACAGTCTGGATACTTTAAAAATAGCGCACGAAATAAAAATAAAAGTCTCAATTTAATCTCATTTTGGTCCAAGAAATAAAATAATTTAGAAAAATGGGGTTATTTTCTAACTCTACATAACTTCCAGCAAAAGTTGAAAAAAAGAAATTGAGTTATAAATCCACATAGTAGCGGAATCCGATATCAGGAATTCGAACCACATAAATCTTCCTTACATTCTGATCAATAGTCTCTTGAAATCAGATAAGAAATCAAGTTAACAAGAAATAACATGAATTATAGCGTTTGCCTTTGGGCCAAAAAAGTTATCGCTTAGTACACTCAAGTCGAATATCAGCCTGGAGTGATTAATCGCTCGAGCCAGAAGAAAAGAATATCTCCATACGAATATCATCTTGTGTCTCGTAAAACATTGAAATGACTTTGCAATACCAGAAGAAGTTCTGATAATACTTCAGAAAAGTAGTTTCATGTATCTTTGAATAGAAAATGTATATCTTGGTGATATATCATAAAGATACAAAAAGAGTCATCATTCAAAAATTGCTAGGAGAAAAATAGATATTAGACGAATAAAAATAAAACTTGATAAATGAGTTTTATTTCTTTATTGACTTTAAACCATTATCGAACATAAAAACATTTACTGTTTTTATTTTTAGGTATGCGAGGAATGGTTTTAAATTTTAAATTATGGATAAAACATTGATTGGAATCAAAGTTTTCAGATACCGGTTTAAAATTCTTTAAAAAGTCACTCCATTTACTAAAAATTAAAGAGACCATTTTGTTGATGATAATGTATTTTTTAATGTGGAAAAACCTTTAAAAAACACGGTTAAGTTTTTATATATTTCGCAAAAAGCTGGAAGTTACTTTCCAATTTTTTGTATTGTTATATTTCTTTATAAAAAGAATTAAATTTATTCTCTTACGTAGATTTGTGAATTAGTATAACTTCATAAATTTTTGAATTTCAAGAATTTAAGTATCCAATTGTTCTTTTTCTTATGTGCTATGTGTAGTTGATATTTTTATATTGTCATTTCGTAACATGAGACGCATATAATTAATTAAATATCCGAAAAAAATTGAGATTTTTTCATTTTTTAATTATTTTTTTGAATATGTTTTGAAAATAGAGATTATGATCGTCAATTGATAAGAAACAAAGAAAAATTTAATAGATTGAATCTCACAACAGTGGAAATAAAAATAGTTAAGTTTCATTTATGAGTCGTTTTTTATGATATATAAAATATTTTAAAACAAACTACCAAATATTATACCAAAATATAATTAAAAGTACTAACCTAAAACAAAAATGGAAAACCAAGTTTCAATTCCATCTAGTATTTTATTTAAAAATTATTTTAAAATCTGTTCCTTTGCTGTTTCTTTATGGCTACTACTTCATAAACTATTTTAAACTATTACCTTAAAATTACTTTACAAAACTAATTTAATTAAAAAACTATTAACTCTACTTAAAGAAGGTCTACTTTAAATTTTTAAAACCACTTTAAATTACTTTTATGTCCGTCTTTTTATGGCTCTCTCTTCCATTGTATGTCTGTATTTTTATCGTTTCTGGGACTTTTGTCTAAGATCAAAGTGAAGCTGTATGTCTGTATTTATGATCTTTTAAAAAATACCCTATGTTTGGGAAACTAAAATAAAATGTAATTGGGGAATAGACAGACATGATTAAGAAAATTTTTGATCATTATTTCTCAGTTCACAACACAAACCGAAGAGATTTGCTAATACATTTTCAAAGTGTTTGAATTCATTAGTAACCTACTATATATTTGAAATCACTCATAATATTACTTTGGAAATTATGAATTTAATTTTTAAATTTATGATAATATAAATATTGTTTGCAGTTCATATCGAATTTTTCTTTCTCCTGAAGCTAGAAAAAAAATACATCTCCAAATCTAAAAAATAAAATATCGAAATTTTATTTTAAAAGTTAATTTATCAATTTTGATTTTTTTAAACCTATGCATATTGAATAGTATTATCTTTTCTGAAATAGTTTCCATTTTATAAAGTAAAAAATAAAGAAAGTTAATTGTTTATCAAAATTTTGATATTTTTATAGCCTTTAATAATATCTTAATATTATACCAAAACAGTTAATTCTGCTGAATTCAGCTCTAAGTTACGATTATTCGGAATATATGCTTAAAGTTTTGATTTTTTAAGGATAAATATAGGATTAAATTTAAAGGATTATTGATCAAAATAAGTTATACTATCTAGAATTACTACACTGAAATACTTTCGAATCTGAAATACTTGTATGTAAAAATCGTAATTTGGAAATTACTTTATATTTTATGATGAATAAAAGTTCCCATTTCAACAAAAAATGACCTCATTTTAAAACAAATTGAATTGATTTGGTCTTGAATTTAGTTAAGTTATATTAATGACTTATTTAAAAGCATTAATAGAGCAGACCAAGCGTTGCAGAATCACGGAGTTCGATCTTAATTAAGAAATCTTTTAATCTAAGATGACTCATGTTTAGTTTCAATTTTTAGTTTTAATATTAACGTGATCCCTATAATTTCAACAGCTTTTTTTGTAATCAATATTATTTTTTTCACAAATGGAATCTAGGCCCATTAAAGTTGATCTTGAATTAGAAATTATCTGATTCAAGATCGATCCTTTTACATCACGCCGAGCTACTAACTCCAGAGCATATCTGATTGACACCGCTTCTAACAAGAAGATAAGGAAGATTCTGATAGGATTTAATTCTCAACTTTTTGGTTTGTAGCCGAGTAGCATGACCACAATACAAACTAATTACTCGTGTAACATAGATGTTAACTGTCTTTTGAGGCTTCTACCACATACTGTCCCACTAATGAGTCGGTGGGGAGACGAACGATAGTGAGTTTGATGACTTTGTTTGGTTGCTGAGTCAAGTGTTTCAGACGACTTTTGCTGAGGGTAGATGGTGTCACGATACCTGTACGAAGCTACATACGAAGGTTGCATATTTAATTCGAGAGTTACCAATTGCAGTTGATGCGGATTGAAATCTCTCTGTTTCGTAATTGAGTAATGTGACCGCAATACAAAAATAACTACTTATTTACTGCAAATATTATCTGGCGTATGATGCATTAACCACATATTCTCCCACCAGTGAGTCGACGGTGAGACGAACGGTAGTGAGTCCATTGTTTTTGTTTAGCTGCTGCATCAAGTGTGTTTAACGACTTTTGCTGTGGGTAGATGGCGTAACGACAGCTGTATAAAGGTGTGTACGAAAGTTTCTTTTTCAATTTGCTGATTATCAATTGTGGATGAAGGGAAATTTCATAGGACCTAACCTATAACGTTTGTGTTTGAGGTCGAGTAACATAACCATTAGTCAAAAAATCATTTCAGTACAAGGGATGTTATCTGGTTTATGAAGGAAAAGCCACAAAATCATTTCAATGTTATTCCATCTAGACTTTGTAGATTCTTTTTTTCGTCATATTCGTACAATACAAATGCACAATCCAACCATTTTTGATACAAATTTACATATACTATTACCATAATATCCGCATAATAACTCATTTGACTTTCCATGGTGGAATCGATACTTCAAAATCAAAGCAGCACCTATTGTCTGAATGTTTCCTGGTTAAAGTCCAGTCGATCAAATCGTCCATATGCTGCAATATTGGTATCTGAAAACGAACAATAAATGCGATTTTAAGGTAGAGAATTAAAGCATTGTTAAGCCTATTAAAATTATAAATTGTAATTACGCTCTGTTTGTTGCTAACGTTTAATAATTGCAAGAGTAAATATTAATAGTCAGCTCATTCTGTCGAAAGGCAAGCTATTCACCTGACTCTCCTATAGGCAAATCATGCTCTGTCAATTGCAGATATCCCCGCTTATATTCAGTTATGCTTGTACGTTTAGAGATCAAATGAGGCATCAAAATTAGTGAAGATATCTGTTGCATACGATATGCCCACACAATTATCAAACTCGAATCAGTTATGGATAATATGCGAGTTATGTCTAGTACAATGTTAAATTTTGGCTTAGCTTATGAGATAATGAGTGCATATTGGTAACCATTTAAACGAAAGTCTTTATTTTAATGCTATGAACTTTGAGTATTTGCAGGAATTAATTATTGTTATGTATTGTGATGCCGATTTATAAATATAGTCAGAAGAGGATAAAATACAGTAATACTAAAACTCAGAAGAATATTAAATACAGAGTTGTCAATACAACTTAATAAATATTTTATGAGAAAGTTTTAAATATAAAAGATTATTTTACTTAGAAGTATAATTGATTTAATGCTTTTCTAAAAAGAGGAAGCCACCATTAATACGTAATAATTCTGAATTTCTTTTTATTTTCAGGTAAGATTGAAAAATGGTGAACAAAGTGAATTTTTTAAATATAAATTTATTTATTTCAAGTAACAACAACAAAAAAAATACTGAGAATTATCGTGTGAAAGTAAATAACAATGAAAATTTAACAATTAATCCCATTATATAAAAAGAATTTTAAATGCAAAATATTCTTTTCACAAAGAAATATATTTGAATTAATGTATTTCTAAAAATATGAAGCCATCATTAATATGTTATAATTCCGAATTTCTTTTTATTGTATTCGTAAATACCCCATGCCGATTTTTCTCAGATAAGATTGAAAATCGGTGAATAAAGTGATTTTTAATAAAAAATGTATTCATTTCAAGTATAAAAAAATGGAGAATTATAGCATGAAAGTAAATAAAAATGAAAATTTAATAATTAATCACATTATATGAAAACGGTTTTAAATATAAAAATTATTTTCGCCAAGAAATATATCTGATTTAATGTTTCTCTAAAAAGATGAAGTTATAATCAATATGTTATAATTCCGAATTTCTTTTTATTTTATTCGTAAATACCCCATGCCAATTTTGCTCAGATAAGATTAAAAATTGATAAACAAAGTGAATTTTTTAAAAATAAATATATTTATTTCAAGTAGCAAAAAACAAAGAATTATCCTGTAAAAGCAAATAAAAATGAAAATTTAACAATTAATCACATTATACGAAAAAGGTTTTAAATATAAAAAATTCTTTTCACAAAGAAATATATCTGATTTAATGTTTTTCTAAAAAAATGAAGTCATCAATATGTTATAATTCTGAATTTCGATTTATCATATTTGTTAATAACCAATATCTATTTTAACCAGATAAGAATGAGAATAGGCGAACAAAGTGATTTTTTCAAATAAATGTATTCCTTTCAATAAAAACAACTAGATCAACGGAGGATTATCGAGAGAAAACAAATAAAAATGAAAATTTAACTATTAATCGCATTACATAAATCGCATTCCATAAAAAAGTTTTAAATATAAAACATTACTTTCACCAAGAAATATATTGGATTTAATGCTTTTCTAAAAAGATGAATCCTTCTTCAATGTGTTATAATTATGACTTTCTAATTATTGTATTTTTTCATAACCCATGCCGAATTAATCTAGGGAAGATAAAAAAAAATAGGCGAACAAAGTGAATATTTAAAAATAAATGCATTCATTTCAAGTAAAAAAACAACAACAAAAGGAAAATGATATAAAGTAAATAAAAATGTAAATTTAACATCCACTCAAATTATATAAAATGTTACTATATATAATGATTAATTTATTTAGAAAAAACAGATGCTTAAATATCCTAAATATGCAATTTAACGTTTATGACTGGAGGCACATAAATTTTAAACTTAATAATATAAGATAAGAATATGTAAAATTAACTAAATTCGTATAAGGGGAAAGCAAAATTTTATGTATTATATAATTGATGAATACCAAAATAAACTTTATTATTAATTAAAATAAAAGGGTAAAAAAATCAAAACGAATAAATAAATGAAATCTCATATTAATATTTCGTTTATATTCTTCTTTTGGGAAGTATATTTTATCATGTGAGAATATGATGTTTTTTAGGGCTTTAGAATATTTGAAGATAACGATTAATAAAAGCTCGAAACCATGCAGGTAATAAGCTTTAATGTCAATAATCATCAACATCTTTAAATCACTTCTATTATTTACCTTCTTCGACCAGTATTGCAGGATTATTAAGTATGCTTCTTTGAAAACAGATGCATTTTTAAGAGGTTGACCTGCCTTTACCAGAATTGCTTTTTTAAACTGGTTTAAACTACTCAATGATTTAAAATAATTAAGACCAATGATGACTTAAAAAATAATATTGTGATAACATGATAATTTGAAATTTGTGAACTAATATTTCTTTTTTTAAAAAATATTGTGTTCGATAGAATTTGAACAGACTAACAAACATTTTGTGAAATGATAATCGGCAAAACGTGATAGAAATAAGCAACTTCTATAAATATAACAATTCAAAATGTAAACATTTCGATAGGCGTAAGAGTTTCGATTTTCGCAGATATACATAATTTAAAAATAAATTTTTTGGTCTCATAGCTGTTTTAAATGCAGATATGTGTCAAAATTTCGACATTGATTTTTTTGCATATGTCGTATATGAGAAACCTATAAAAAAGAAAATGTCAGTACGTTGGTTTTCAAAATAAATAGTTTTATTTTGCAAAAAATAATTGTTGGATGGTTTAAAGTCTTATTTCAAACTATTAAACTTCAAAAAAAAATTCTCATTATTTTATAAAAGAAAAAAAAAGCAAAACTAAACATATTATTTCATTATTAAAATATGGAAAAATTGATAATTATTATTTTAGCATAGTTGTATTTATTTTAGAAAAGCGATTTTCAGATTGATATGGAAATTATTTTATGATTTCATGCTAAATCCAATTACATGTTATTGAAACTTGTAAGTTGAATAACAAATAACACATGATCTCACTTCTAATTTGGATAACAAATGACCAAAAGATATAGAATATTCCAAATAATCAATAAATAGATTGCATTTATCTCTGAAGAATTCTTTAATTTGAAATTAATGTTAATTTGCCGTTATGTAAATCTTTGATTTCCTATTGATCTATTCTAAATATTTGAAAAGGGGGAGTTCGTCATGACAACGAAAAAAATAAACATTCTAGAAAATAAAAAGCGGTGATGAATTCTGTCACGCAATTGGACAATTTTCAATGCAAGAAAATAATCAAAATTCTAATAATTGTTCGTTTCCCTATTTTTTTCTTTTAAATTTTATCATGCAAATAAATTATATAATTGGACATTGAAATGATTTCAACATGCGTTTATTGTAGTGAGAACTAATGTGAGTTTGTTCTATTTAATGTCATTACTCTAAAATGTATTTCTACTAATGATAAAGAAGAATACGTGAATATATATCGTTTGGTACTCGAAGAGACTATATCATTTAATCTTTAATTTATGAAATGAGGGAAGGTACATATACTTACCAGACATTTTTCAATGCAAACAGAAATGTGCAAATATATTTACCAATGAGTATTAAGGATAAATATACAACAAATGTTCCCTGGTAATTATAATTATTACTTAATATTAGGTCATTTAAAGCAGCTTTTTTGTTTTTGAGATGAGATAGCTCGGGATTCAAATTCAGTAAAGTCTTATATCTTTCATTTAATAGGACTACTAGATTCACTAAATTATTGTTAATTATGGCACTTGCCACGGATAAGCACCGCTGATACACCAGCAGACTTTTAAGCCAGAGATATACGTCTCTTGTTTTACAAAGTAGCGCCATCTAAGGCCAAGACTACGAATTAGCTGGACACACGCACCACAATCCTTTTTAGAGAGCGGACTTCATTCATGCATGCATATATATTCATTCACTCATTTCAGATCGTAATTTAGACCTGGAACAGAGAACGATCACCTCTGACCCAGTACCCCCAGCGGCATTACTTTCGACTTTGCGACCACGAATAGATTCAACGAGCGCTAGCCGCCACACACTCGTGGAATCTTTTGGCTGGTGAGTTTCGAACTCGTAACCTAAGGAGTACGAGTCCAACACTCTACCAACCATGCCATTCCGGCTCACTACTTTGTAATAATGTTAAGCTATTGTAGTCTAATGCAATTTTATGAATCACAAATTGACTACGATTTGAATTAAGAAATAAACTAAACTTTATTAACTTCAGTATTCAAATATCCAACACATCAAAAATGAAGTCAAAATATGCCTAAACCAGTAACAGGAAGAAGCCAAATTTTAAAAAAGATCCTATTGCCTTCTACAGTTTTTGTTCATTTGTTGTTGTGGTTTCTAATGGCACTTGCCATGGATAAGCTTGCCGGGGTTAGTCAGCGATTTAAGTCTAATAATCGTTTCTTGTTTCTGGTAGCACCAACTAGGGCCAAGAGGGCGACTTTCGCTGCATACGCATCACAATCGCTTGCACATCTCTATTTTACAGGTGGGCATATTCACACATCTTACAGATAGAATACCGAACAACCATACCCGAACCTTGGACTCGAATCGGAACACGCACACGCACGCACGCACGCACACACACACGCGCACGCACACACACACACACGCGCGCACACACACACACAAAAGAACAACCATGCCCGAATCAGGACTCAAACTCGGGATGACCAGATCACGAGAAAGATGCGCTACCCCCTATTCATCACACTGGTTTCTGTTCATTAAACAACAATTAAAATACTGTATTTGAATTAAATAAATTCAATAACAAATACTAAACATTAAATATGACATTATCGCATTCAAAAGGATCTCAACACGGTGGGCTCTCATTTCTGAAAATTTTATAAAATC
Organism: Argiope argentata; assembly: GCA_026289955.1. Classification (NCBI taxonomy): domain Eukaryota; kingdom Metazoa; phylum Arthropoda; class Arachnida; order Araneae; family Araneidae; genus Argiope; species Argiope argentata. The sequence continues at coordinate 824,441 of JAOUZG010017338.1, forward strand.
GGTAGTTAAATGTAATGACTAACGCAGAAACTTAATGCCCTTATGAAAACCCTCTCCTCCGTTTAGTGAACAGTCATAGTCATACTTACCACTTTTTAATTTACTGATATTTAAATATGGGCATTTTCTTTCTGATTTTATTTTTTATTTCAAAATAATTTCTTGTGTTTGCATTGAAAGCTTCATAATCCAGAAAGCAATTACGAAAAACAACAGTAAGACTGATTCCTTATATTGCGCGACTCTCTGTGCATTTGCAAGTCTTCTTATCTTATCTCCAACATTTTCTGGACATCTGGCATTCGGTTCCTGACAACTTTTAGTAACTCACAAGATGGTTTAAAAATGATTTTATATTAGATATTCCCAAATTAGTTATTTGTTTCAGGATTGTTTAAGCATCAACATCAATATTTGACATCAAGAGTCTTAGAAATGCAAGTAAATGATTCTTAGGGTACTACAATAGGTTAATAGTTGGCCATAAACGAACCCATGTCAATCGTTTCTGCAAAGATAGCAATATATTGGCAAACACACGTTTAAGTACCCATTTCTGCGATCTGCAGATCGTAATCTGACATAATTGAATAGAGCCCCCATTTGGGGCTTGCTAGACTATTTGGAACTAACGCCATTATTAGGTTTGAGGAAACAGTTCTCGGTCATGAAGTAGTCTCTTAATGCAGCTATTATCTAGTGCATGTGTCTATGCAAGCCCTCGAATAACAATTTGAGATTGTACTCGACGCCTTTCTGGATTGTCCTCAATGTTTACTCGATGGACTATCTTTACTGCAGCAAAAAGCGATATTGTTTTACCATGTGAGAATATGATGTTGTTTTGGTTAGGAGGTTTTGATGTCTCCTAAATTTACGAGCAAAAAGTAATGTTCATTGTCCGCCAGAAATTATCGGTTGTAGATTTTTTTACCTGTTTTTACCAGAATTGCATTATGAATATGTATGCTTCTTCGAAAGCTTGTACGTTTTTAAAAGGTTTAACTGCTTTTACCAGTACTGCTTTATTGCTGATTACGCTTCTTTGAGCCGGCTTTCTGGCACAGAGGTAGCGCGTCTCCCTCGTGTTCTGGGAGCCCTGGGTTCGAGTCCCGGTTTGGGCATGGTTGATCTTCTGTGTGCTATTTGTCAGATGTGTGACTGTGCCCCCCTGTAAAAAGGGGTTGTGTAAGTGAATGAGATAAGTGTGTAGTCGTACTCTTGGCAAAAGTTGGTTCTACTTCAAAAACAAGAGACGCTCCTTTCAGCTTAAACCTGCTACTGTATCCGCGGGAGGCTTGTCAAAAGGCAGGTGTCATAAGTAACAACAACAAAGCTTCTTTGACAGTGCTTTTTGAAGTTTTGATTCAGAGCTATGGTAACATAGCTGTTATTTCATTTCAAAATCTATCAAGCTCCAAAGAGTTAGTTACCAGCTAGAAAAATAAAAAAGAAAACTTTAATATATATATATATATATATATATATATATATATATATATATATATAAAAGAGATATTAATGGAAAAGTTTGTTTTAAACTGGTTAATGACTTAAATTAATTAAGAAAAACCATGACAAAAATAATAATGTTCTCACATAATAATTTGAGATTTTATTTTTTGAGGAGTTATGAATTTGTTAAATTCAATTTTAATAATGTATGAACAGTTTTTATAAAAAATAGAACCATTAAAAATCATTTTGAAATTTGTTAATTGGGGTTTTACTATGTTGCTACATTTGCCTTCACATACGTTTTAATGATTTTTTAAATCTTTACATCCTAATTTCTCAAATATAGAAACCCTATGAAAACCCTCATAAATTAAAATTTAATGCATAGTTTCTGCCCAGACAATATAATTATTTCTCAATTTATTTTGCAGTTCTTGCACTAGTATATAAGCAATCTATTGATTTATAAATATTTTAAAATTGTTTCAGTTCCTTATATATATATATATATAT
>JAOUZG010017338.1:832499-851634 GCA_026289955.1 Argiope argentata
AACATTCGCCTTTTGAAGCAGGCAAGGTTTTGTTCAGAAGAAGGTTGCAATAACTGGTACCAGTGACAATAGAGATTTTGCGCTATTATTTCCATTAACGAGAAAGGGCCCAGTAAGGGAATCATCAGAAAAAACCCGTTACAACCAAAACCACAACAATTATCACACTCCAATCAAGATGCGATGGTAAATTTAGTGGTTAATGCATACTCATAGGACGCGCAATATACAATAGGAGAAATTTCTGAAGATTCTCTGCTTTTTCTATGATAACAGGCGGCTTGTATGACAAAATGCTCTAAGGCCATGCGTTGCCAATAACATATCATACTCATAGGAATTCCTTGATTTAATTCGGTAAATTAAATCAAGGAATTGTTCCAGATTTTTGGGTGCAGTTTTGGCATAACGTGGGCCTTTTAATTGACTATAAGACATTTTCGTTAACATAGATCAAATGATAGTAAAATCAAGTGAAACCTGTTGAAGAATATTGAAAATCGAGCTCTCTTACAGAGACAGAAATTACGAATTTTTCCACATTTGCATTCAAAATCCGTCCTCTTTGTGATAGTTCACCCAATTTCAGTCTCTTAAAATTTAATAATCATCTTTTACCATCCATTCTTAAACATATATTCGTTTTACAAAGCAACTTAGGGTGAAAGTTTCTTAAACCAGATAACCTATACTCTACCAAAATAATAACTTTTGTGTAGTGGTTATGTTACTTGGCTACAAACTTTAGTGTTGTGAGTCAGGTTCTAGAGCAATACGCATCTCCCCAAAACTAATCGATTATAGCTGTCATGATAAAACAACTTGGTCAGTAAAATTCGATCTAATGCCATGACGAAGAATACTCTAACGACACCGATCACTAACATTGTCAAACGTTGCCAATTTAGAAAAATGACTTTCATACATAGTGTAAACTGCGCCATCTAGCTGTTCATATTAAACTATTAGTTTTCATTATTTCCTTTTTCCCATGATCCATATACCATATAAAGCAAGTGTGATTGAAGAAATTTAGGATAATTGAGTTTCTACATTTTTCTGAGTCGGTTCACTAAAATTATAACTCACGTAAAGATGAAAATATTTCTACAAAAGACTGAATTTTATATCATTATAAAGCTCAAAAATTTATCATTTTGGAATATTAAATTAATCGCCATGTAATTATTTCCATCTGTTTCGCAATAAAAAAAAACAAATTTTTGCATGATTTTCGATATCGAAATTGCAATGAAAATTCTAACTGTTCCATTGTTTCGTATTTATTTATTTTTGTTAATATTTTCACAATGCATTAAAAACTAGTGACAAGAAAATATCCATTAATTATCAGCCTTCAGAGGCCGTCAATTATCAGCATCAGCAACATTATCAAGTATCAGAAAAGAATTATTAATTATCTTTTTTATTACTGTAAAATTAATAATTAATCAAAGAATAAATCTATACTAACTGATATTATCAATTATAATTTTTAGAATATTAATTACCAGGTATATGTTTCCTACTATTTGGAATTTTATAAATAAATAAATAAGAAATAAACATTTTTGAAGACTTTCGATGTAATATGCATTGAAATTCTAACTATTTTGATAGTTTCATATTCATTTAAAAACCCAGTAATCTTCCACTGTAAAAAACTAGGAAAGAAAGTTTACATTAAGTATCAGGTATCAAAAAATTTACAATTATTAATTATCAGAAATTCAATATTAGTTATCTTTATAATTATTACAAAATGAATTATTAATCAGAGAATGAATATTAACCATCCTTATTAATATCAAAAATTAATTATTAATCAGAGAATGAATATTAATGACGTTTTTCCAGAACAATAATTTAATTTCCCTGTAACTGGTGCCAACCAATCAGTAATTCTTTAAAAAAAAGTATTTTGCATGGTTTTCGATATCAAAGCTGCAATAAAATACCATCCATTTTCAAATTCATTTAATTTTAGGGTAATTTTCTTTCACTTTTAGAACTATGTCAGAAAGATTCCATTAATTATCAGACTGAAAAAACTGACAATTATCAAGTATTAGAAATTATTAATTTTCTTTATCATATAATGAAGTATTAATAAGAGAATGAATATTCGTTATCTTTATATTTATCAAAAAAATTCTTAATCAGAAAATGAATATTAATTATCCATATTATTATCATAAAATGAATTATTAATCAGGGAATAAATATTAATTATTTTTATTGTTTTCAAAAGAATATTAATCAGAAATTAATATCAATTACCTTTATTGTTATCAAAAATAATTTTTAATCATAGAATTAATATTAATGACCTTTTTCTTGAACAATAATTTAATTGCCCAGTAATTGGCACGAATTACTTGGCAATTTAATAATAACTAAATTTGCATGATTTTCAATATCGAAGTTGTGAAGGATTTCGAACCATTTTCATAGTTTCCCATTTGTTTAATTTTGTGGTAATTTTCTTTGACTGTTAGAACTACAGCAGAAAGATTTCCTTAATTATCAGATATCCGAGGCTGACAACTATCAAGTTTTAGAAATGCAATATTAATTTTCTTTATTATCATCATAAAATGAATTATTTATCAGAGAATGAATATTAGTTATCTTTATTGTTATCAAAAAATTATTAATCGGAGAATGAATATTAATTTCTTTATTGTTATCAAACATATTTATTAATCAGAGAATGAATATTAAGTATCTTTATTATAATCAAAAAAGTTAATATTAATCAAAGAATTAATATTAATGACATTTTCCATGAAATATAATTCAATTGCCCAGTAATTAGTATCAACAACTTGGCAATTCATTAAAAAAAGTGTTTTGCTTGATTCTCAACATCAGAGCTACGATGAAATTCTAGCCATTTTTAGAGTTTCCCATTTATTTAATTTTGTGGTAATTTTCTTCCACTGTTAGAACTGAGACGGAAAGATTCCATTAACTATTAGACTGAAAAACTTACAATTATCAAGAATCAGAAATTCAATATTAGTTATCTTTATAATTATCATAAAATGAATTATTAATCAGAAAATGAATTTTAATCATCCTTATTAATATCTAAAAATAATCTAATTTCCCTGTAACTCGTACCAACCAATTGGTAATTCATTAAAAAAATTATTTTGCATGCTTTTCGATATCAAAGCTGCAATGAAATACCATGCGTTTTCAAATTTATTTAATTTTAGGGTAATTTTCTTTCGCTGTTAGAACACTGGCAAAAAGATTCCATTAATTACCAGGTATACGAAACTGACAATTATCAAGTATTATAATTTGAATAATAATTTTCTTTATCATTATCATGAAATAAATTATTAATCAGAGAATAAATATTAATTATCTTTATCAAAAAATTCTTAATCAGAGAATGATAATTAATTATCTATATTATAACCATAAAATGAGTTATCAAGCAGGGAATGAATATTAATTATTTTTATTGTTATCAAAAATTATTAATCAGATATTAACATTAATTATCTTTATTGCTATCAAAAATAATTATTAATCAGAAAGTTAATATTAATGACACTTTTCTTGAACATTAATTTCGTTGCCCACTAATTATAATCAACCACTTAGCAATTCATTAAAAAAAGGATTTTGCTTGATTCTCAACATCAGAGCTACGATGAAATTCTAGCCATTTTTAGAGTTTCCCATTTATTTAATTTTGTGGTAATTTTCTTTCACTGTTAGAACTAAGACAGAAAGATTCCATTAACTATTAAACTGAAAAAATTTATCTAAAACTTATCATCAATTATCAGATTTTCAATATCAGTTATCTTTATAATTAATGTAAAATGAATTATAAATCAGGGAATGAATATTAATTATCTTTATCAAAAAAATTCTTAATCAGAGAATGAATATTAATTATCTTTATCAAAAAAATTCTTAATCATAGAATGAATATTAATTATCTTTATCAGAAAATTCTTAATCTGAGAATGAATATTAATTATCTATATCATTATCATAAAATGAATTATTAATCATTTAATGAATATTAATTATCTTTATCAAAAAATTCTTAATCTGAGAATGAATATTAATTATCTATATCATTATCATAAAACGAATTATTAATCTTTGAATGAATATTAATTATCTTCAGTGTTATCAAAAAAATTATTAATCAGAGAATGAATATTAATTATATTTATTGTTATCAATAAATAATTATCAATCAGAGAATTAATATTAATGACATTTTTCTAGAACAATAATTTAATTGCCCAGTAATTGGCACGAATTACTTGGCAATTTAATAGTAACTAAATTTGCATGATTTTCAATATCAAATTAGCGAAGAATTTCCAACCATTTTCATAGTTTCCCATTTGTTTAATTTTGTGGTATTTTTCTTTCGCTGTTAGAACTACGTCAGAAAGATTCCATTAATTATCAGACTGAAACAACTGACAATTATCAAGTATTAGAAATTCAATATTAATTTTCTTTATCATTATCATGAAATGAATTATTAATCAGATAATGAATATTAGTTATATTTATTGTTATCAAAAAATTATTAATCACAGAATGAATATTAATTTTTTTATTGTTATCAAACATATTTATTAATCAGAGAATGAATATTAATTATCTTTATTATAATCAAAAAAGTTAATATTAATCAGAGAATTAATATTAATGACATTTTCCATGAAATATAATTCAATTGTCTAGTAATTAGTATCAATCCCTCGACAATTTATTAAAAAAAGTGTTTTTCTTGGTTCTTAACATCAGAACTAAGATACAAGGATACAAGGAATTTGGTTAGGGGCCCCTGCGCCCGAAGGCCGCCATCCCCGATCGGCAAAACTTAAAGTCCAGAGTTACGTCGTTTGTTCTGAAGTGCGGGAAATTTTCCGGGAAGAGCTTTAAGAAGTAATGGGCACGATGGCAGCTTGGCCAATGAGGTTGCTTGAATGAAGGCGGGCATCTCAGATAGCAGTTTCTCTGTACGTTGTAGGTGCGGCTTGAGGCGAGTTCTCTCAAGATTCCTCTAAAGAAGGTGCGGGGAGGATGAGGTAGGAAGGATTGAGGGATTAACCAATTAAATTGCGAGAAAGCTCATGTCAGAACTAAAATGAAATTCTAGCCATTTTTATAGTTTTCTATTTATTCAAATTTTTTGGTAATTTTCTTCCACTGTTAGAACTGAGACGGAAAGATTCCATTAATTATAAGATTGAAAAAACTGACAATTATCAAGAATCAGAAATTCAATATTAGTTATCTTTATAATTATTATAAAATGGATTATTAATCAGAGAATTAATATTAATTTCTTTATTGTTATCAAACATAATTATTAATCAGATAATTAATATGAATTTATTATTGTTATCAAACATAATTATTAATCAGAGAATGAATATTAATTATCTTTATTATAATCAAAAAAGTAAATATTAATCAGAGAATGAATATTAATTATCTTTATTATAATCAAAAAAGTAAATATTAATCAGAGAATTAATATTAATGACATTTTTCTTGAAAATTAATTCAATTGCCCAGTAACTAGTACCAAACACTTGGTAATTAATTAAAAAGAGATTTTTGCCTGATTTTCGATCTCAACTTTGCAACAAAATTGCAGTCATTTTCATCGTTTGAAATTTATTAAGTTTTGTGGTAATTTTCTTTTACTGTTAGAACTAAGGCAGAAAAACTCCATTAATTATAAACTCCATTAATACCCTATAATTTTTAAGTATTAAAAATTAAATATTATTTTATTTTTATTTTTATCAGAAAATAAATATTATTTAATTTTATTGTTATTTAAAAATTAATTCCATTTATTTAAATTTGTGGCTAATTTTCTTCCACACATAAAAACTTTTGTTTCAAGCAGGCGAACGCCACGAAAGCACTACCGAAGAGAAGGCGTTGGCAACCACTGTCAAAGAGTTTGGCACCAGCCGGGTTGGTTTGGCGAAAGGAATAGTTTGGTAGCCGCTGGATCCTTCATGAAGCGGCGATTTGCTTCGCGTGCTTTTAGACGGGCGCTCAGTCGAGTATATGAGGGACGGGTTGCCGTAATCTGGCAGTCAGTTAGGTAGTTGAGAGTTTCCTCTCGAAATAGAAGTTCCTCGCTGGACTAGCGGATTACTTTTCTCGCTTGTTATTAGTGAGCCGTGTTTACGTTTACTGTTAACGTTAAATTATTGAGCTCGCTGTGACTTATTGTTTGCTGTGCTATACGATATTTTTTTTTGCAGTCTGTGTTTATCGTGCGTAAGGCTTGCATTTACGCTGTAAATGACTGTTGACTGCTGGATTGTTTTTATCGGAATTTTCACTTTGTCAAGTCATCCTGTAAATAAATTTGTTTGTGCTGTCCTCAAGTAAAGTCCATTCAATCCGAACACCCTACGCAAAAAAAGTAACAGTATAAAAGAAATATTGCATTGATTATGAGGTACCAGAAGTATTAGATAAATTGATAATCTAAAAATTTAATTGTCTATGAAAGAATTGATATTCAGAAATGTGTAGGGAAAATAAAGTGATTATTTATACTGCTATTCTCAGACCTGTTTTAACATATGCAAGCCCTGTTTGGGCATATACTGGAAGAAGCAACCTTAATATCATTGACAGGTGCCAAAACAGTATTCTCAGACAAATCACAAAAGCGAGATGGTTCATGAGGAACGACGATATCCGACACGCCCTAAATCTTCCATCATTAAAAGATTTTATCAAAAAAATCGCCACTAAATTCTTCACTGACCTCGAAAATATTGATAACCCAGCTATAGAAGAAATAGAAAATTACACAGCAAACCCTAACAGCAGGAGACCCAGATTTATTTTACTTTAGTTTTAACTTTAATTTTTTGTCTAATTTGCATTATCACTCCATTTTTGTTCGTCCCAAATCATATCAAAAATCAGATTTTTTTTTCAAAAATTCCCATGAGCTTTCTCGCAATTTAATTGGTTAATCCCTCAATCCTTCATACCCCATCCTCCACGCATCCTCTCTAGAGGAATCTTGAGAGAACTCACCTCGCCTCAAGCCGCACCTACAACGTACCGAGAAACTGCTATCCGAAACGCCCGCCTTCATTCAAGCAGCCTCAATGATCGAGCTGCCATCATGCTCATTACTACATAAAGCTCCTTCTGGAAAATTTCCCGCACTTCAGAACAAACGATGTAACTCTGGACTTTAAGTTCTGCCGATAGGGGATGGCGCCCTTCGGGCGCCGGGGCCCCTGACCATATTCCTTGTATCCTTGTAAGAGAATTGATATTAACGACATTTCTCTAGAAAGTTATTTAAATGCCTTGTAATTAGTTGCAATCACTAGGCAGTTTATTAAAAAAAATTTTGCAGTCGTTTTCAAATCAAAGCTCATGCGAAACTCCAGTCATTTTTATTGTTCCATATTTATTTAATTTTGTGGTGATTTTCCTTCACAGCCAAAAAATATGGGAGAGAAATTTCTTAATTATAAGATATCCAAAAACAGACAGTTATCATGTATCAGAAAAGGAAATCATTTACTTGCTGAATATAAGCTGAAGTTTGTAGCAAATAATCCGGAACTTGAAATTTAATGGGGATATTACGTCTGGGACCGTAATCCATTCTAATCATAGTCACGATAAACATAAATAAATAAAGATGAAAATGAAGTCTGCTATGCGTATTTCAATGCATCATGTCAGAACATCATTTCTTGAACGGCCAAGCACCACCTGCTTGAGCAAGTTAAATTATAATTTTATTCATTTTGATGGTTTCATTGAATGAATCACTTTAGTATTGCAAGCGATCCGAAAAACTTTTTATCGCATTTACTGTTTAAAAAATATATAACATTTCCTATTTATTTCATTTCATGTAATTGCGTTTTCAAAATGACATTTTTCTAGGTTCTATTCGCTGTGGTAATTCACTTAATTTTTTTAATAATAGCTTTTGTAAATGTAATGGCAACGTGTTATTAAAAGCTGATTTTTTGAGATCCTCTTGTAGATAACAAAATTTATATTTTTCGTCTACGGATTTTTGTTGACAGCACAAACCTTATTCCCAAAAGCAACATCATATTCTGACATAATAAAAAAAATACAACGAAGTGTAAATTAATTAGACTAATATGGGTTTTATATCTATATCAGTTTGATACTTAAAACACTTTTTTGGGAAAATTATAAACATTAAGTTTTAGTCGGGAGATTTAAGGAAATTAAAGACAATCAATATCTCTGGTGAATCAATATTTTGTTAAATGGATATTATATATTAAAAAATTCTAGAACAATGGAACAAGTCATGCATAAAGGAACGAAGTCCTTATTATAAAATTTCTCTCAATAACCAATGCAAGATCTTTTAGCTATCAGCACTCTCTTTCCTAGTGAATGAAATAAAAGGAACTGAAGCCTTATACAATGTCTTTTACAAGACTTTGTCTAAAATCAAAAGAAAAGTTTGAAGAATAACATAGCTCACTTGAATGAACTTTTCTTTTGTGTATATATATGCGTGTATCAGAAATTGAGTTTAAAAATGTCGGATTATGGTTCAATCATAAAAAAAGATACAAGAAAAGGTGGAATTTAAGAGAAAATATAGTATAACATTGCTTTTCTTTTCCTCATGTTTAATTTTTATGCGTGTCCTTTGAATTTTTAGAAGGTCACTCGGATCATATGTTTGATTGTAGAAATGTCTGCTTTGTAGGTGAACGGTTAGGATTATATTTACAACGTTAGAGTTCAAAGCCGAGTAACTAGACCACTAGACAAATGTGATAACTCTGTCCGGAGCTACTTAAATTGCTATCACCGCATACTCTTCTCACCAGTGAGTTGTGGGAAACGAACGATATTAGAGAATGCATGAGTTATGATCTGTTAAGCACAACTTGATATCCATGATTCTCTATATGTAAATGTTAAGCATAACATTGTAATTAACGTTACAATGCTATCACCACATACTCTTCTCACCAGTGAGTTGATGGTGAGACGAACGATATTAGAGAATGTATGAGTTATGATCTGCTAAGCACAACTTGATATCCATGATTCTCTATATGTAAATGTTAAGCATAACATTGTAATAAACGTTAAAACGGTGTTAATGTATAGCTTTACTCTTGTTTCATTTATAATGTGCAAGAAACTTCCTGAAATTTTTTTACGGTATGGTTCATTTCCTCAGTTCCTACTAAGATAATAAACATAATCTTTCCTTTTGTCTTATAACTTAAACCAAGTCATATGTTTAAATTTTTGAAGAAATAAGTAAAATAACTTTTGAAAATGTACAAAGAAAGGAAGAAATTCAAGAACACTTTGCACAAAATTTAAATTAAAATCTTACAATCAGGTTGGAGGGGAAGTTCTGTCGTATTTTAAAGAAAATAATTGAATTAATTTATAAAAACGTTGAATTAATTTATAAAAACGTTTAAAAATTTTATTATTATTAACACTTTCAAAAGACTTGATTTTTTTCCCGTTAGATAATTTTGCAGAGATCTGAACCGGTAATAATCAGATGGTGCAAAGTCAGGTGAATATGGTGGGTGACAAAGGATTTCCCATCCTAATGCATTCAGCTTTTGTTGTGTCAGCATTGCAGTATGCGGTCAAGTATTATCGTGGTGGAACTCTATTCCTTTTCTGGACGCTAATGCTGGCGTTTTTTCTTTGATAGCTGCATTCAATTTATCCAGCTGATTGCAGTACAGATCCGCGTTGACGTTTTTTCCCCGTTTAAGTAACTCGTAGTACACTGGACCTTTCCTGTTTCACAACAAAAAAAGCAGTACTTTTTGTTGATGAATACTTGGCTTTGGAACTGTTGCTGATGATGCTCCTGGTTTGCAGTCAAATGTTTTTCTCTTACTATTCTCACAAAGAATCCACTTTTCATCTCCAGTAATCAACTTGCCCCAAAACGGTTCCCCATTGTGTCTAATCAGATGTGATGAACCCATTCTTATACGATCAAACAAATTCTTTTCCGTTAATTCATGTGGAACCCAAACACTTTGCTTTAACACAAACCCAATGCGATATCCAACAGTTGTATGATAAATGCCAAACACTTCTTCAATTTCTCGACTTGTTAAATGCGGATCATTTTCCAGCATGGATCGCAAAACATCCTATTAAAAATTCGACAGAACTTTCCCTTCATCCCAAAAAATATATATTAAATTTTAAAATGAACTATAGGGCAACTTCATAAACTAATACTTTGGGAATTATCATTAAAAATTCACAATTTTTTTAACGTACACTAAAAATTAAAATTTCAAAACAAATAATCAAATCTCTAAATAGTCAAATATCCTTCGTTTCCTTAATATAATGGGCCAAATTTGATGTTTGTAAGTAAAACAGTTTGCTCTATATACAGGGTGTCCGATAAGTCTTTGACACATTTCAAAAATTCGGTAAAAAATAATAAACGAGATAGAAAGTAAAATTAAATTACATTTATTACCTCACATAGTGAAGTTTTGTTTTTTAACGTATCAATACACCTCGATGTGGGCCCCTGATTTTCGGGGGCTACGAGCAAATGACTGATGAATTCTATCGACGACACTTCTGTGTCGACCCAGGACACTCCCAGTTTCCAAAAACTTATTTTTCCATGCGATAATGCTGTTACGAGATGGAGGGTCTTTTCCCGTATTTTGTACGGAAATTACGTTGAACTTGAGTCACAGATTTCGATTCGAAAAACCAAATACCACAAAACGCGAGCTCACTTGGAGAAGCCATTTTCTAAATAACTCTTTCTAGCGTTTCAGTACCGCAATCTACCGGGCAGTTTTGCATTTAAAAAAACACTTTACTATATGAGGCAATAAATGTAATTTAATTTTACTCTCTATCTCGTTTATTATTTTTTACCGAATTTTTGAAATGTGTCAAAGACTTTTCGGACACCCTGTACAACGCCAATATAAATACAGTCTGATCATTCATCAAGAGAATAACAATAATGCAATTTATAAATTATTCACAATAGTTGTATGGATTTTCTCAATGGAACTTATTATAACGAACAATTTTACATTCATTTTTTGCATTTTTATCAAACATATTGTGGTGATTACTATATAATCCAGATAATATCCTTCAAGCTAAAGGGTCCTTTTTGCTTGATTGGTATGATACTCGGCTACTAACCATAAGATTGGGAGTACGGGCCTAGCGCTATCCGCTATTCATCCTACAATATTTAACAAAAAAATGCGTTTATATCAATTCATTTAACACGGGAAAAAAGCGCTAGTCCTTTTATTGCCTTTCTTCTTTTATTTATTTATTGTTGATAACGATGGCCCGTGTCCGCTTTTTAGCACGGAAAGAGGGGTGTAGTAGCTTCTGAGAGTATGGACCCCTGAGCACCCAAGGACAGAAGTCTGATTTCTAGCTCATATGAGGATGAAATAACACTCACATGTTTGCACAACCACTTTTTACAGGGATGGATATTCACACATCTCACAGATATAACACAGAAGAACAACCATGCCCGAACCGGGACTCCCAGAACACGAGGAAGACGCGTTACCTCTGTGCCAGAAAGCCAGCATTTATTTATAGTTCAAATATAGGTATATTTCAATAGAAAGATAATTACTATAACGCCTCACAGGAATAGAACGCTTTGACGTATTGCGCTTAATATAAAGCATATAGATATTTTTTTTGCTTCTTTGTATTATTTCACTTTGTTTTGTAGGATTTTTATTTACTTATTTTATACAATTCATATTAAATTACTAATTAAATGCTATTTTTTGAAATGTTTGTTGGCGCATATGGCAGAAAAAAATTATTATATTCCATTTTGAAAGAGCATTCGACCTGAAAAAAAGCAGAATATCTCAATAATGAAGCTATTATTTTTCGGCCAAAAATAGCAGCAATTTATGAGAGGAAACTTAATTAACTTTTGTTTGAAATTGATGTCTTCGTTCCGGAAGCTTAAAATAAAAGATATTAATATCGAGAACTTTCACAATCAAGAGATAAGATTTTCCGGTGTTCTTTTTACTCGCATGAACGCTTATCTTGGTATTAGATTTAGCGGGATAATTATTTCGGCTGAAAAATGATCTTCGGTTACCTGTTTCGTAAATTGTCATGATATTATGAAGTGAAGAGCACAGTAATATTCGTAAATTCTGTCATGAAGTGATCCTTTCGGAGTGTAATATTTTTTTACTATAGTTCAATATAAAACTTAAGTTAGTTTATTGATTTCTGAAAATATTAAGAGAATCAAGTTAAACCGATATAATTTTTTTCTTGAAATTTTAAATTGAGGAGCGACGGAATTTAAAATTTGTCTTACGTTTAAACCCTTTAAATAAAGTATATTTGTCTAAAATTTATGCATTACATTTTTATATATGCGTCTGCCGGCTTTTTGGCACAGAGGTGTTGCGTCTTTCTCGTGTTCTAGGAGTCCCGGGTTTGAGTCCTGGTTTGAGCATGGTTGTTTTTCTGTGTGCTATCTGTGAAATGTTTGACTCTCTTTAAAGGAAATATGGGGAGTGTGGAGCTAAGTCGTACTCTTGACCCTAGTTGGCTCAGTTCTAAAACAAGAGACGCTCCTTTCGACTTAAGTCTGCTGCTGTATCAGCAAGGGGCTTGTCCATGGCAAGTGCCATTAGTAACAACATATATGCGTCCAAATGAAAAGAAAACCTAAGCTGTAGCAGAATTGCAAGAAATTCCAAATAGTTAGTGTAGTATCCAATAGATGGCGTGGGGTATTCTCAGTTGTGCTAAGCATAGTTTCATTAATGCTCCGTTCTTTAAAAGCAAAACTAACGCAATTTAGGGATAAACCTCAAACTTTCAAAACGCAGTCCGATAACGAGGTCGACACTTGAGCCGGCACCACCTCTTTAAACTTCCGCACCAGTGGAAGGATATTTGGCCACAAAATGGATAATATTAGAATCTTCAAGAACCCGAAGCGAGCAAGACTGTTTTATAGTCCGATAAGATGGATAATGATAAGATGTTGGATAACCTCTGAGCTTGGTGTCAAACGTGGCGAGTATTTAATGATTTGGCTTTTAATTTCATTATTTGGCAAGAAAAGGAATGATATTAGAATCTACAATAAATTTCGTGATAGATTTAATAGAACGCTTTTTTTTTCGAGAACCTACTCTGCAGTGTCTCGAGAGATATAGAAAGCCGTGTGATCGATGTGGAGTTAGTCTTATGAGTTCAGCTGAAGTTAGTTGAACGAGTTCTGTCATTCTGAGAGCTTCTAGATGCTTATCATTGTTCTGCTGCTAGCTCTTTGCTAGAAGGGCCGCTGTTTATTGCTTTTGTTCGGCTCGACTATATTTTTTTCTATATACTCGTACCTTCGTTTTAAAAAACTACCTTATTTATTTCTAGACGCCTTTGGCGACCAGTCGGTTCACCAATATTATGCCGACTAAAGGGTTCAATCAATTTTTTGTCAATCTATGCGGGTAAAAATATTTTTATATGTTTTTACAAATTTTGCATTGATAATTATTACGTATGCTTGTTTGAAAGAAGATGCGTTTTCAAATAGCTGACGCTTTTACCAGTATAGCTTTAATATTACGTATGCTTCGTTGAAAGCAGATGTGTTTTTATTTCGCATGATTCATTAAAATTCGGAGATAAATTACAATCGCAAAGGCGAATTCTTTGATTTGAACAATATATCTTCTTTACATAAGTAAATGTAACAATTCAAAACATGTCTTATTGTTTTAAAAGTTTAAAAAAAGAAATCAAAAATAGTTTACTTATACTTATTATCAATTGCATTTTGTTTGTCGTTTCTTTAAGATGACTTCATCTTCAAGTTCTTTTAAAATACTTTTAAATAATTAATCTCGATCTCAGAAGATTATCGTTTGGTGCTTTTCTAAAAATTCTTTTTAAGTTTTAACTGTCGCACTTTTGTAATATATTTTTACTTTGTATTTTTATTTACTTTAATTATTTAAGTGAATTAATAATTTTGATATTGCAAACGATCAAAAAAATTTTTCTCTTGCATTTATTGTTTAAAAAATATCACATTTCCTATTTGTTCCATTTCATATAATCACGTGATGAAAATTGTATTTTTCTGTTTTATTTTTGGTAGTAATTAATTTTTTTAAAAAAAATCAGAACTTCTGAAAATGTGATGGCAACATTTTATCAAAAGCTGATTTTTTTTAGATCCACGTGAAAATAAAATTTTATTTTAATTTTATGCGAAATAAATAGTTGAAAAATAAGATTAAATTTAATGTTTAAAAATTCATAAAAATTAGAGTTTTAATTTATAGGTCAAAACATTGGTACCATTGAAAAGATAATTTTTTGAGCTTTAACTTGAAGCAAAAATCAATTGTGCGCTGTAATATTTTAGGAAGTTATAGCGAAAAAACTTCAAAATTTCGCTTATTTTTTAATTAATTAAAATTTGAAATAAACATTCAAAAAGGGATCCGAGGTGCACATTCCCGGCCGACAAGGTATACATGTACTAAATTTGGTAGCTGTAGGTAGAACGATCTGGCCTGTAGAGCGCCAACACACATTGTGCTTTATTATAAGTAAAGATTGAGAGCTTCTGACTGTATCACTCACCATTAATAACCCGTTCGAGTTTCAACGGAATTTAATTAATTTCTCTAACAATATTTCAATCAAAATTTTCTTTATCATTCATTTTCATATCTAATGAAACAAAAATTACATGTCTATATAGTAATAACATTCCTTACCTTTTTTTGTATAAAATCATTTAAAACAATTTTAAAGAGAGTCTTTTCAAAAAATACTTATCATTGAGCGTAATATGATTTGATAAATATTAATATTCCAAAAAACTTTGAACACTTTCGAAATAAATCTTTCTACTTTTATCATGTAACTCAAAATATTCTCTAATTTTTTTTTAAAAAAACTTGCTTTTTCGTAGCTACATCGCACGATAAGAAAGGGAAGAACCAATTTATTTTTATCAATTTATATCACATTTTTTACTTTCAACGACATAGTTATATCTTAACTTCATTTACACAAATGGATTATACGGAATAATTTGAATTCCATTCAAATGTAAGAATTGCACTTTTATATTGATATATTTTTTACAGTAAGATAGTTGATAAAAAAAGACAGAATGATATTTCTTGGATCATCAGTCTTGAATGGTGTCAGAATTCACTAGAATTCTTTCAATTTTTAAATTATAGTTTTGCTTCTTGAAGATAATGCATTTTTCTATGGATTGATGATGTTTCATTTCATTTAATAGGATATCTTCTTTTTGTTTGACACATTTCCTTCATCTTATAGATTTCGTCTTTTAAAGTTTCCAGCACGTGATGCCACATACTAAAAATGCCCTGTTAAAAAACTTTTTAAAACGTTTAATAATAATACACAGATTCACACTCACCCAAACAAAAAAACACTTACGCATGTATATGTAATGATATTTTAAAATTTAATTTAAACATAATTAATTTCCGAGTTTTTAGCTTAATTTAGCCCATTTAACTTCATTCTAAAATGTTATTTTATTTTCCGATCAAATTCCCCATTTTTTTATTTAATTTATTCAACATGAGTTCTAAAATTGCAGAAGTTGACAAGTTGCCACAGTCCGAGTCAATGGATAAATATTTTCAGCATAAGCGACTCTTAAAAGATCCTTATAATACCCTATCCTAATTTGACAAATGTAAAGAAATCCCTGTCAAAATCTCACAGTATATGATCATGGGAATAGATATGTCATTAACTTTTCCTCTTTTCACTCTTCTGCTGTTCTGTGTTGATGTGCTCGTCGCTTCTGCTTATACACAAATTATACCTTCGGGGATGAAATAAAAGGGAAAGTTTAAAACTTGAAAGTATACAGTTATAAAATACCATATTTTTAGTATTAAATTTAATATTCCAGTGAACATGATAATTGAATACTGCATTGCGCTTTAAATATAAAACTAAACACGTGATTTCAAGGAAGAATTTGTAGATCCTTATGAAATTTCTGAAGATATTCAAAAAGGAAATTATTTTTCATGTGTATATTTGAAAGATATTCATAAAATTTCATTATCAATATGTATATGAACAAGATAACTTAAGAAAGCGAAGATCTGGTCTGATGAAATTTGGTATACATTTGAATGGATGAAATTTGTTATTTCAATTTTAAAAATATTGATGTTTTTTTAAAAAATTTTAGTTAAAATATATCAACATAATGACCATCTGAATCCCTTTTTATAAATCGTCATGTGGAAGTGTTAATTCAAGTGAGAAATAATTCAGCTAAATGGAATTTGTTTGTCGTTTTGTGACCAAGATAATAGAATTGCTTCACAATATGGACCCTATTGGTCTGAAAAAGCCTTCTAAATTCACATCCGTGGTTTGCTATCTCGTATACATAATTAAAAAAAAGTATAATATTCACCAAAAAATCCGAACTTGAAATTTAGCCAAATGTCCGCTTTTTAGACTCCCATTTGTTCAAAAGACATATTTCGAGACTCCGTCTGTCTGGGAAAACGATAGTACAAAAAAGGGTGCGATAGTAGAGAGCATCACCCCCTTGGCGCATTTTTTTAAAAATCGCCAACTAACTGCGCTCTCCCGGAGGAAGATATCCTCCAACTAAAACATCGGGTTGCCATATTTGGCGTTAAATATCCCATGTGAAGAGGGGGTGATGTTCTCCACAGATCAACCCAAGAATGCATTGAGCTAGGAGATTAAATTTGGTATGCGGGTTTTACACCAAATTTGTGATTTCTATCAATTTTCAACAAAATCACGTCAGAGAAAATTTGTCTGTCCACTTTTTTGAATGTAATGTAACATGAAAACTATAAAACGAAAACAGCTACATAGAAAAATTTATTATGTATGTTTAATATTTATATTGTAGAAATCTATCAAAATTTGAACCAAATCAAAAGAGGGTTTGATTGTTTATTGGTCTGTATATACAGAAACATATGGAATCGATAACTTAAAAACTAAATGAGTTAAATATAATAAATTTATTATGGGATTTATTAACTACAAGTGTAGTTTTTTTTGTCTATTTTTGGTTCTAATTGGTTAAAAAAGTATCGAAATCACGAATTCTATTTTTGGATGTTGTTAACTGCATGCCAAAATTAATCGCCAAGAAACTCGCCAAAGCAGACAAACAGTTTGAAAAAAAATGTTCTATTCCCATTGAAAATTAATATTTCTTAACTACCGTACTCCAATGCCGTGAAAAAAGCTTTCTCTGGTATAACACATTTATTGGAGAATATGCAAGAAAATTTTTCGGAGACCACTTCACTAGTTTTTCATCATAATTAGAAACACAAAACATTATATAATACCTACTACTGAATGTTTTCACTAAGTGACTTCACAGTTGATTTTTGTACAATTAATTGAGTGATAGCTATAACCAAATTCCTTAAAATCAACCAATTATATACCTAGAAAATTGAAATTTACTTTTTTTATATGTCATTTATTAGCTATCTTTTCTTTAGTAAAATTAGCAGATAGAATAATAATCATTCAGTGCGTAATGAAGCAGTAATTCTATAGAAAAAAGAATGTCTTCCTAATATATTCTGCTCTTCATTCAAAACCTAATATGTATTAAATGATTAGAAACATATACATATGCATGCTCAAACATACAGATGTTGCGACAAATTAATTATTTCGAATGCGCATTTTAATTTAGATGAAGATTACATTGACACAACCATTTTCGAATACATGTTACAAATCGCATAATTAATAAGATGGTATTAGAGCAGATCGAAATGAAGATATTCCGAATATTTCGAATACATAACTCCGACAACCTTCGGCTTAAAAATTACTAGGGATACAATTGAAGGATTACAAATAACTAAATAAACGTGTAAAGATGGTGAGAAGGGTAATTTGAATTAGAATATTGAATAAAGGGACATGAAATATTAATTTATAATTAAATCTGCAAATCAGATAGAATAATACAGTTTAGAATGGATTACAGTTTTATATTAATTACATGATAGCGAAATACGCAGTGTTTAGCCGTGTTTACAATTTGGGAAGAATAGTATAATTTAAATGAATATTCTCCAGAAAATAGTTATTTTAGTGTAAATTTCAGAAATAAGTATAGATTTCCGCTTGAAAAGTTGTATAAATGTTAAATATACCTAATGATGTCTGTATTTTTCATTAATTTTCCATAATTACAATGTTATTGATATACTTTTCAACACCCATCAGTAATTAATTAACTTAAATATATAAATGGCAAATAAAAGCTTTGATCTGTCGGTGTCCGGGCATAGAGGTAGAGCGTCTTCCTCATGGTCTGGGAATCCCAGTTCGGGCATGGCTGTTCGTCTGTGTTATATCCGTAATGTGTGTGAATGTGTCCCCCTGTAAAAAAGGTCTGTCCAAGCGAATGTGATGTGTGAGTAACAAAATTCGTACTCTTAGCCCTAGTTGGCGCTACTACAAAACAAGAGACTCTGATTAGGCTAAACTGTAGAGAAGAAATAGCAAATAAAATAAAGAAAAAAGAACACAGCATCGCATCAGAAAGAGCAAACAAAGTCGGAGTTAATCGAATATAAATGATCAACTTTTTTACTCAAACTATTGCCAAATTCTACAAACGCATGCTTAATAAGAAAAATATATATTGCTGCTTGTATTTGCCCCGCATTGACAATGACTTGTCCTCGACCGAACAGCATTTTTCAATCTTTCTGTGCATGCGCTGCCTACTTACTGGCTTATAACTGGCCGAGTGTATACTAGGCATTGCTCAACAAGGAAAAATTAACCGAATATTAATATTTTGATTATCGACAAAGGGGAAAACAAAGCAGGATGAAAAATTTGCAACCGCAAAGATAAAGATATTGATTTAAGTTCCTTTACAATCCTTTACAAAAGTCATATATATATATATATATATATAGGTTCTTAAGATCCTTTACAAAAGTCACACACACACACACACGCACACACACACACACACACACACACA
>JAOUZG010017338.1:860424-878786 GCA_026289955.1 Argiope argentata
ATTACCAATGAACACTTGATATGATCAAAGAGGGTAAAAACATTTTTAATATGCTAATGATTAAAATGATTTGAATTGTAATTAGTACAAGGCATAAGAGAAAATTCTGTCTACAAGCCGATGACAAAGAATGATTTTGTTTGTAGCAATGAGCATTGAGATATCTCTCAAATTTATGATGCCTTTTAACGAATTATGGATACACGTATCAATTCTTTTAATTGAGTGTAAACACTACAAGACTTTGTTTATCGTAAAGTGCGTTCAACTAATACATTCTCCAATTTGGTTTAAAATTACTAATGATAACATGATATGATAAAAGAATATAAAAAACTTGTTTATATACAAAAGATTTAAAATTATTTGAATTGTAATTAATACAAGGCATAAAAGAAATTTCTGCCAACAAGCTGATGACAAAGCGATGATTTTGTTTGTAGCATTTGTAGCACTAAACATTGAGATCTCTCTCCAATTTATGATGCCTTTTAACGAATTATGGATACACGTAAGAATTCGTTTAATTGTGTGTAAACACTACAAGACTTTGTTTATCGGGAAGTGCATTCAACTATTACATTCTCCAATTTGGTTTCAAATTACTAATGAACACGTGATATGATCAAAGAAGGTAAAAATATTTTTTAATATGCTAATGATTTAAAATGATTTGAATTGTCATTCATATTTTATACCATCCACCATCGATGGGATGATATTATAAGGCACAAGAGAGAAAATTATGCCATTAAACAGAAGACAAACATCTTTTGTTCGTAGTACTCAGCATTCATACGTATCTCGAATTCATATTGTCTTTTAATGAATGATGGATGCTCGTATCAATTATTTTAACTATGTGTAAATACTATATCAGCTTATTTATGGAAAATTGTATTCGATTAATACATTTTCTAATTTGTTTTAAAATTATTAATTAATAAACCTATAAAAATGATGAAAAATACCTTTTTAATTTTCGAAAGATTTAAAACAACTTAAATTGTGGTTAATATATTATACTATCTGTCATCGAGGAAACGATATAATATGGTATAAGAAATAATTCTACCATACAGTCTAAGACAAAGATCTTTTGTTCGAAACACTGAACAACGGTACATAACATAAATTCTTGGAGTCTTTTAACGAATGATGGAAACTCATGTAGTTTTTTTTAATTATGTATAATTTCTTCATCATTACATTGATAGGAAAAGGCATTTAATTAATACATTCTTCAGTTTGGTTTAAAATTAATAATGAGAATTTTAAATGATCAAAAAAAAGAGTAAGACATCTTTTTAATATTCGGGTGATATAAAAAAATTTAAATTCTCATTAAATTTTTATACCATTTTTTATAGAAGAATGGCATAATTTGATATAAGAGAAAACTCTTTTTATCATGACAAAGAACTTTTGCTCGCAATACTCAGCATTGAGAAGTATCTGAAATTCATGGTATCTTTTAACGAATGATGGATACTCATATCGTTTCTTGTAATTATATATAAATACTACATCAATTTATTGATAGTAGGGGGCATTTAAATAACGCATTTTTTAATTATTTATTAATGACAAACATTGTTTCATATTTTGTGCACTGCGAGAATTTTTAATAAACATTTTTAGCTGTAGAATATTTTTACCGCATGATAATTCGAGCATATCTCAAAGCGACGCTTATCCTAGCAAATATCGTTTCATATATAATAACCTAAAATACAAACAATACATGTTTATTTAAATATTATTACCACGTCAGAACATGATGTGGTTTTAGGAATGAGGTTTGTGGCGTCAACAAAAATCTTCAGGCGAAAAATAAAATTTCAGTATCAGCCCGAGCATCTCAAAAAATCAGCTTTTGATAACGCTTGGCCACCCCATTTACAAACGCTCAGATTTTTTAAAAAAATTATTTAATGACTACAGCAAATAAAACCCAGAGAAATGTGATTTTGAGCGCGTGATTATATGAAATGAGATAAATAGGAAATGTGATATTTTCTTTAAACAATAAATGCGAGACACTGTTTTTTGCATCGTTTGCAATACTAAAGTTATCAAATCAATGAAACCATTGAAGTGAATAAAAATATAATTTAACTCGCACGAGCACGCGGTACTTGGCCGTTCAAGACATTATATCTTGACATGATACATTGAAATATGCAGAGAAGATTTCATTTTTATCTTTATTTCCTCTAGCGTGGTAGAGAAATATCGTCACATGTATTATTAAATAAAATCTGGCAACAAAAGGAAACAGAAATATTTTATAAGAGCGTTCTAAAGGCATTCATATTTTATTTGCATGTTAAGACACGTAATTCGCATGGCACTATCTAATACATTCTTACATTGATTCTTCCTAACTTTCCACAATGCCACGGAAATAGTCCCCTATTTATCACCAGAAAATGTAATTTTCTATACACAACCCCCCGAAAAGAACCGGATGTCGTTAAAACCCGTCATTTCCGTGTCGACCAAGAAAATACAGGAAGCTATTTTCACATCCGAAACCATAATTAAGTCCTGAATTGACTTAGAGCAGAAGAAAGATCAGCGACTCAATTTATATTATATATAATACTGGAAAGACGAAATGCTTTGCAGGTAAATTTTTGTTCGGTTTCAGCAATGTGACTTGATGTTCATGTAGAAATATCAGGAGGGTTTTTTAAAAAAAATTCGTGATAAATGCTAGAGTTATGCTAATATGTTGTATGTTTTTAACAGGATGAGATGTTGATTCCTGATGTACGTATGCTTTAGTGTTTTGGGGGTGTTGTTAGAATGCTTTATGTTATATGTAAGATTTTAGTTGTTATGTGTCGAATTTGAAGTAGGGAAATAAAGAGATTTCTTTAAATAGTAATGCTGAAATTTCAAAATTTTAGTAAATGAATATATTATCGTAAGGATTAATGAATATATTATCGTAAGGATTAATGAATATATTATCGTAAGGATGATTTATTTGTTATTGTTGTTGTTCTCGGGTTTTGCTTTACAGCGAAAAGAAAGGCGCAATTGCGTCTTAGGGCATAAACCTCTGAGCACTCGAGGGCAGAATTCTGATCTAGCCCACACACGTCACAAAACCCTTTTACGGGAGGGGGACTCCGTTCATACATATCATTCCTTCATCCACAGACTGTAATTTAAATCTGGAACAAAGAACGATCATCTCTGACCCTATATCTTATAACTTCCGTGTAATATTTAAGAAAATATTTATTTTCCAGTTACATAACATAAAATCATAAATCTCTTCCGATGATTCTCTGCTTTGCAAAATTTTAAATCCGCTTGTAAATATATTTTTGTGAGATTTTATTTTCGAAATTTAATTACTATAAATATTGCAGCAATGATTAGTACATATGCTTAGTAAATAAAATGTTATATCACTAACTATTTGACCGCCAGATGACACAAGGTTAAAATAATTGAATAATCGGATCCCCACAACAGCAACATTGGTGAAAACTGAGATTGACTACTAAGGGCTAAGAGCAGCCCACGATACAGCCCCTCCCTAAGGAAGTACGTCCCGTCATCAATGGGAGGAGCCTGACCCTTTCCTTTTCCTGCACCCTCAATGGTGATGAGTACCAACTACCATGCCGAAAGTTTCTCTTCCCCATTTCGAAGTGCCCACCCACGGGGATGGTAATAAATGAAAAAGAATCTAACATTTATAAAATGTATTTTTATTAGATATGTTATTATTGTTATATATTATTATGATATTTAGATTTTTATGATATTTATTATATATATTTTTGTTTAGATATGTTTATATATGTTATATATTCTGCTGATCATAGCAGTGGAGGCTTGTCCAAGGAAAGTGCCATTAGTCATAACACACAACACATATATGTTATGTGTTCGATACATAGATACGTTTTTTTTAAAAAAATATTTTGTGAGTGAAGCACAAACTCAGTGTTTATAAGTAATTAGATTCAATATATACTACTATGATATTTATATTTTTATTAGATAATTATTAGATATACTTTTATTTAGATATCTTTATATATGTTATATGTTTTTTAAAAATAATATTTGATGTGTGAAACCCAAACTCAGTATTTATCAGTAAAAATTAGATTATTCGAATAAATGAAAAAAAAATCTTATAAAATATATTTTTATTAGATATATTATTATTGTTATATGCTATTGTGTTTATAAATTATTATAATATTTATATTTTTATTGGATATTTATTAGATATATTTTTAATTACATATGTTAATATATATTATGTGTTAGATATATTGATATGGTTTTTTTAAAAAAAAATATTTAATGTGTGAAGCACAAACTCAATATTTATATGTAAAAATTAGATTCAATATATGTATTTATAATATTTATATTTTTTATATGTTTATTAGATATAATTTTATTTAGATATGTTTATATATGTTATATGTTAGATACATAGATATGTTTTTTTTTAAAAAATATTTGATGTGTGAAGCACAAACTCTGTATTTATCAGTAAAAATTAGATTCAATATATGTTATTATGTTATTTATATTTTTATTAGATATATTTTTATTTAGATAAGTTTATATATGTTATATGTTAGATATATAGATATGGGTTTTTTATAAAAAAATATTTGATGTTTAAGCACAAACTCAGTATTTATCAGTAAAAATTAGATTATTCGAATCAATGAAAAAAAACCTATGATTTATAAAATATATTTTTTTAGATATATTATTATTGTTATATGCTATTGTGTTTATATATTATTATAATATTTATATTTTTATTGGATATTTATTAGATATATTTTTATTTAGATATGTTTATATATGTTATGTGTTAGATATACAGATATGTTTTTTAAAAAATTTGATGTGTGTAGCACAAACTCAGTATTTATCAGTAAAAATTAGATTCAATAGATGATATTATGATAATTATATATTTATTAGATTTGTTTATATATGTTATATGTTAGATACATAGATATGTGAGTTTTTTTTAATTTAATGTGTGAAGCAGAAACAGAATTTATCAGTAAAAATTACATTCAATTTATATTATTATGTTATTTATATTTTTATTAGAAAATTATTTTATACATTTTTATTTAGATATGTTTATATATGTTATAAGTTATATATAGAGATTTGTTTTTTTTTTTTAAATTTGATGTTTGAAGCACAAACTCAGTATTTATCAGTAAAAATTAGATTATTCGAATAAAGGAAAAAGAATCTTATATTTATCAAATTTTTTTTATTGGATATATTATTATTTTTATTTGTTATTATGATATTTATATTTTTATTAGATATTTATTAGATATATTTTTATTTAGATATGTTTATATATGTTATATGTTAGATATATAGATATATTTTTTAAAAAATATTTCATGCGTGAAGCACAAACTTAGTATTTATCAGTAAAAATTAGATTCAATATATGTTATTATGATATTCACATTTTTCTAGATACTTATTAGATATTTTATTTAAATATGTTTATATATGTTATATGTAAGATATACAGATATGTTTTTTTTAATTTGATGTGTGAAGCGCAAACTCAGTATTCATCAGTAAAAATTAGATTCAATATAGGTTATCATGATATTTATATTTTTATTAGATATATATTATATATATTTTTATTTAGATATGTTTATGTATGTTATAAGTTAGATATACAGCTATGTTTTTTTAAATTTGATGTGTGAAGCACAAAATCAGTATTTATCAGTAAAAATTAGATTCAATATATTCTGTTTTGTTATTTATATTTTCATTAGATATTTATTAGATATATTTTTATTTATATATGTTTATATATGTTATATGTTAGATATAAAGAAATGTTTTTTTTTAAAAACTATTTGATGTTTGAAGCACAAACTCAGTATTTATCAGTAAAAATTAAATTCAATACATGTTCTTATGATATTTATATTTTATTAGATATTTATTAGATATATCTTTATTTAGATATGCTCATATATGTTAGATATATAGATAAGTTTTTTTAAAAAATATTTAATGTGTTAAGCACAAACTGAGTATTTATCAGTAAAAATTGGATTCAATATATGTTATTATGATATTTATATTTTTTCTAGATATTTATTAGATAGATTTTTATATAGATGTGTTTATATATTTTATATGTTAGTTATATAGATATGTTTTTTTAAAAATATTTGATGTTTGAATTACAAACTCAGTTTTTATCAGCAAAAATTAGATTATTCGAGTAAATGAAAAAGAATCTAATATTTATAAAATATATTTTTATTAGATATATTATTATTGTTATATGTTGTCATGTTTATATACTATTAAAATATTTATATTTTTATTGAATATTTATTAGATATATTTTTATTTACATATGTTTATATATGTTATATGTTAGATACATATATATGTTTTTTTTTAATATTTGATGTGTGAAGTAGAAACTCAATATTTATCAGTAAAAATTAGATTCAATGTATGATATTATGATATTTATATTTTTATTAGATACTTATATTTTTATTTAGATATGTTTATATATGTTATATGTTAGATATAAAGATATGTTTTTTTAAAAAAAATATTTGATGCGTGAAGCACAAACTCAGTTTGTATCAGTAAAAATTAGATTCAATATATGATATTATGATATTTGTATTTTTATTTAGATATGTTTATAAATGTTATATGATTTTTTATAAAAAATAGTTGATGTGTAAAGCACAAACTCAGCATTTATCAGTAAAAATAAGATTCAGCGTCAAAATAAATTAAAGCAAACAAAACAGATTTTTTTTCTTGTTTAGTGATTTGAAAAATAAATAAATATTTGTGTTGAAGAATTCTATAAATTTTTTTACTTGACAATTGTGGATTGATATGAATAGTATCGACTTTGAAATATCATGCTCTATTAAACGCTTTCTTTATGCATAAACTGGATTACTTTCGAATATTTTTAACGACAGTTAAAAAAAATATAATTACTACATTGTTTCGAATACATATTATTTAATCCTGAGCTTTCATTTTTAAAAGTGTACTATTTGGTATAAGATATGTTTAAACTCATTCTTGCTGATTAAACAATTCAATAAGCAATCAACCTTATAGAAAAATGGTTATTGTTTAACAAAACTGCTGGATCTTTATCCATATGGAAAATACAATGAGAATTTATTGAAGAATCACTAAAGCATAACGTTTCCAACAGAGTAGAAATTATAGATACCAATTAGATACGAGGTTCATTCATCAGGAAATAAAAATATATTCCATTCTATTGAATGCTTTAAAAAAGAAAGAGATTCTAAGTCCTTGGTTAAAAATTGAATTTGAATTATTTCAGTCATAAATAATTCATTTCCCTTTGCTCGGATTTCGTATTGTTTTCACGATCCTTTATGGATTGTCCAATGAAGTGCGAAGGAGCAAAAACCATTATTTCACACTTCATTAGATCTCCAATATAACGCTATAAAAATTGAATGTGATATCAGCAGGAGTATATTATGTGTGCCCATAAACATACATTTATATACATATATATATTTGTTTGTCTCTTGATTTATCAATGACTAGTAGTACCCGCACGGCATTGCCCGTTGTATAGCATCCAAGAAGAAAAAATAGCTTTAAACTTAAATCTAACACCCACCAGATATGAGATGGTCATGCTAAGCAACATCAGACGAACATAAGAATAGATTTAGAAATTATCAAAAATACGTAATAAGTTATAAAATGTGATATTCTTTTTATAGACTTCTGAATCAAAATTAATCTTATACTATAATACAAGGAATGGTTGTCAAGTCGAAAATCGCCCCAGAATTAATAAACTCCGGTAAACTTGGGGGTCTGGGGTTTTTGGCCACGAGGAATCGATTGGCGCCGGTTTTGAAGCGCCACGGTTGAGCAAATCGGAGTTACAGATAGGATATTTTCAAACTTTATTAGTTCGCCCTAATGGCTACTTAAATTTTCAAGTGGTAACGTGCTGTCATCTATAGCCAATATGCCATCTATATCAATATTCATATGTATATATATTTTCATTTCATGCGGACACGTGATGAAAATTGCATTTTTATATGTTTAATGCGCAATAATAATTTATTTTTTTAAATTTGAGTTTTTGTCAATCTGATGGCAACCTATTAATAAGATAATTGTTTCCCTTTTACTCGTAACACATGCTTGGAGCTTAAGTTTTAATTTTATCTCATATTATAATACGAGGAATGGTTGCCAAGTCGAAAATCGCCCCACATTTCCGACATTTCAACATTCATCAGAAAAAAATAAGGATAACTTTGATATTTTTACTAAATACGGCATGTATTGTTTTGATAAATCACAATTGAAAATTTAAATATTCGAGTTAGCTTCGATATCTATTTTCTCCGAGCGGAGCTCGGTCACCCGCTGGTAAGATTAAAATAAAATCTGCTATGCATATTTCAATGTATCATGCCTAAACATAATTTCTTTAGCAGCCAAGCACCGCGTGTTCGTACAAGGGAAATTGTATTTTTATTCATTTTAATTCTTTCATCGGATGAGTCACTTTAGTATTGCAAACGATCCAAAAAACGTTGCCTCGCATTTATTGTTTAAAAGAATATCACCTTTCCTATTTATTTCATTTCATATAATTCCATGTTTAAAATGTCATTTTTCAATGTTTTATTTGCTATAGTCATTAAACCTTTTTTAAAAATCAGAGTGTTTTTAAATGCAATGACAACGCGTTATTAAAAGCTGATAATTTGAGATGCTCGTGGGGATATTAAAATGTTTATTTTTCATCTACGGATTTCTGTTGACTCCAGAAAACCACATTCCCAAAACAATATCATATTTTGATATGATAATATCTATAAAAGAATTTTTTAAGCACACATTAAGAAACATTTAGATCGTTTTAAAGGTCAAAATGACAAAAAGGTAAGATAATTATTTAAAGGTAAAGAAAATCAGAGCAAATTTAATCATCATCATCTGGTCGTAGGTCAAATTTAGGAGGTCCGTCTCCAAAATAAAACAACAGTTGCTTTAGAACGGGACGTGAATGTAACTAAACTAAACAAAACTTGAAGTGCCTTTTAAGAAGTATCACATACTTTCGAAAAATTAATTTAAAAACACACTTTAAACATTGAACATATTCATTACAGAAAATTAAGCCATATTATCTTATCTTCAACATTTAAAATGCAGAAAACTCCGAGAATAATAATGTTATAAGCGGGCGAGCGGCACGAAACCCCACCAAATACGGCAACGTTTTGCGAGGAGCCCCGCGCCAGCTTGATTGGTTTGGCGAAAGGAATAGTCTAGTAGCCGCTGGATTGTGCGCGTTATTTTGAGAATTTTCACGAGATTCGTTGCACTCGCTTCTTCGGCTATATAAGGACGATTAGCCGAAGTGAGTCAGTTAGTTGAGAGTTTGCTCTAAAATAAAAAGCGTCTCGCTGATCTAGAGGATTTGTTATTAGTGAGCTGTGTTTGCGTTTGCTGTTAACTCTGTGTTATTGAGCTCGATGTGAATTACTGTTGCTGTGCTATACTATAGCTGTTTTACAGTCTGTTTATATCGTGTGTAAGACTTGCATTTACGCTGTAATTGACTGTTGACTGCTGAATTGTACTTATCTAAAATTTTTACTTTATCAATTATTCTGTAAATAACTGTAAATAGCTGTAAATAAATTTGTTTGTGCTGTCCTCAACTAAAGTCCATTCAATCCGAACCCGCTACGCTAAAAACGTAACAATATGTTTGTGTAGAAATAGAAAAATATTGATTTGCTTCATAATAATGAAGTGTATTGTTATGAAATCATTAAAAAATTAATTGTAACAGGTAAAAAATGGAATAATTAAATCGACATCCTTAAGAAGGTAATTAATTTGAATTTGAAATTTATGAAAAATTCATTTCTGTACTATATTATTTCCGATAGCTATGACAAAGAATTTTTAAAATTTTAGGATTTCTCTGAATTAACTAATAAAGATTTTTCATAAAATTTCAAAAAATCAATTAAAATATTTCAAATATGATTTTTTGCCCCTCCAAACTTAATATACGTCATTACTAGTAGCTTTAAATGAAATGATAGCCTACAAAACATGCACATACATACTTACTAACAAACAATGCAATTTCATTCTCAAATGACATATTTTTAAAGATTTGTTTGAATTAATTCTGAGAATGAAACATTAGCTTCAAGTTAGATTTAAAACAATTGATCTTTAATTTAAAAATTATTCGAAATTGAAGATATTTATTAGAAATTTAGTTTCTAAAACACTTAAATACTAGCATTGAGCAATTATATGCAAGTCATAAAGAATCTCTTCAAGAA
The DNA here is from genome assembly GCA_026289955.1 of Argiope argentata. NCBI lineage: Eukaryota > Metazoa > Arthropoda > Arachnida > Araneae > Araneidae > Argiope > Argiope argentata. Next base: position 870,846 of record JAOUZG010017338.1, read on the forward strand.
ATTACTTTTCAAAGAACTTTTAAAAAAATGTTACCCACTTCAGAGTATTTGCCCCATATACATATTTTAGGAGAGATTGCAGGCTGTATGAATTCTCTATTAAATAACTAAAAATTTAGAAAATAAATTCCTATGTTTGGAGATTAAATGACGGGTTGAAATAGAATGGCAACGTTCCATTTAGCTTAACTCTAAAAACCTCGTTACATTTTAAACTTAATTACTAAAACGATGAAACAATTTGTAATTTAAATTATTCTAAATCACAACAATTCCTAATTAAAGTATTCAAAATTATAACCATTCATTATTTAAGTATTCAAAGTCATAACAATTAATAATCAAAGCATTCAAAATCGTATTCATTCATAATTAAGGTATTTAAAATTACAACGATTCATAATTAAAGTATTCAAATTCTAAACCATTTATAATTAAAATATTCAAAATTATAACCACTTATAATAAAAGTATTCAAAATCTTAACCATTTAACATTAAAGTATTCAAAATTATAACCATTTTTAATTAAAATATGCAAAATCATAACAATTTATAATTAAAGTATTCACAATCGCAACTATTCATAATTAAAGTGTTCAAAATCCCAGGTATTCATAATTAAAGTATTCAAGATCATAACCACTCATAATTAAAATATTAAAAATCATAACAACTTATAATTAAAGTTTTCAAAATTATAACTAGTCCTAATTAAATATTCAAAATCATTGCCATTCGTAATTAACGTATTCAAAATCATAACCATTCATAATTAAAATATTCAAAATCATACAAACTTATAATTAAAGTATTCAAAATTATAATTAGTCCTAATTAAATATACAAAATCATAAACATTCATAATTAACGTATTCAAAATCATAACCATTCATAATTAAAATTTTCAAAATCATAACAATTCATAATTAAAGTATTATTCCTAATTAAATATTCAAAATCATAACAATTCATAATTAAATTATTATTCCTAATTAAATATTCAAAATCATAACCATTCATAATTAAAGTATTTAAAAATATAACAATTTATAATTAAAGTATTCGAAAATATAACAATTTAAAATTAAAGTATTCAAAATCATAGCTATTCCTTATTAAATATATAAAATCACAACCATTCATAATTGAAGTATTCAAAATCACAACCATTCATAATTAAAGTATTCAAAATCATAACCATTCATACCTAAAGTATTCAAAATCATAATAATTTATAATTAAAGTATTCAAAATCATAACTATTCCTAATTAAATAGTCAAAATCACAATTATTCAAAATCATAACCGATCAAAATTAAAATATTTAAAAATTAAATAATTGTAATGTAAATCAAAATCATCATTAAAATGTATTAAGAGTTTAACTTCATGATTTTTTTTCCCAAGTAATATCCCCTGACAGTTTAAAATCTGCATCATCATGAGATTTTTTGAAATTAACATTAATCTCGTTTTAAAGAAACATTTTAAAGAGCATTTAAAAATTATCAATTAATTTTATTACAAAATTTCAATCAGGAATAATTGGCGATTACTGTACCAATTTATTAATCATTAAAAATATTCCCTTCATTCAGAAATCCCAATGACATCCATATAGGCTTAGTTTTGAATGTTGACTTAACGATCTGCAATCATTGACTGAACGATGTTTGAACACTATTGACCAACCTAGATTATTTGGTAAATATCCCTTTAGAAATTCAGAATCTGATGCGTCCTAGCAGTCATATCCAGAGGGCTGGATGTAATAAATTACATGGATAATGTCAAATTCACTGCCTTTAACATAATCAGAGCTCCGTATCCTGGTGGGTTAATTGCCCATGAACTTTGAGTTGAAGGGACCGGCGAATGGGGAATTTACTGCTGAGATCTCCATTGTCCAGTCGAATACGGTTGAAGTTACGAGTCACTTGTCCCCCACAAAGTAATTGTCGCTAAATGAAATTTGTAATCGTCGGTTTGAGGATAGATAGTGGCAATGTAAAACATGAATGGAAAAGGGTTCGAGTTGGAACATGAATTTCGTAAAATTAAACAAATTAAATTCCCATTTCATGTCCGACATTTATGACAGAAAATGGGTAATAAAATTTGATAGCTTCTAGATCTTTAAGCTACGTGTAATTTAAATATATTATCTCTCTTTTTATTATTACGAAGTGCGTCTCTTATAGGGTGAAAATATGCATAAAGGAACAATAAGATAAAGCAACTATTTTTTGGGGCCGGCTTTCTGGCACAGAGGTATCGCGCCTTCCTCGTGTTCTGGGAGTCCCGGTTAGGGCATGGTTGTTCTTCTGTGTGCTATCTGTGAGATATGTGACTGTGCCCCCCCCCGTAAAAAGGGTCTGAGCAAGTAAATGTGGTGAGTGTGTAGCTAAGTTTTACTCTTGGCCCAAGTTAGCGCTACTTAAAAAAATCAAGAGACGCTGCTTTCGGCTTAAATCTGCTGCTGTATCAGCAGGGGGATAGTCCATGGCAAGTGCCATAAGTAACAACAACATTTTTTTTGGAAATTTTAATAAGAATTTTATTTAATAAAACATTAAGCTGAATTTGAAAGGTTTTCTACAATAATATCCAAAAAATATAATCCAAGAAAAATACATTTTACGGTATTATTAGCGACAGTTGAATATATAACATCTTCGTCAAGACATCAGCAAGTTTTAAGCCGAAAGGAGCGTCTCTTGTTTTGAAGTAGCGTCAACTAGGGATAAGAGTACGACTTAGCTACTCCCTCACCATAGTCGTTTGCCCTGTCCCTTTTTTCAGGGGGGGGGTCTTTCTTACAAACAGAACACAGAACTACCATGCCTGAACCGGGACGCCCATCTCTCGAGGAAGGCATGCTACTTCTATGCCAGGATGCTGGCATTTTATGTTGTTATAATAGCTAATGAATTTTCTTTTAATAATAATAAATTGATATTTTGCCTTTTTTTAAAAACATTTTGGTAATTTTTTTTTATATTTTTTGCATAATTTTCGACGATATAATATATTGTTACCGTGAACTCCAACCTTTTTCTTTGTTCCATCAAATATTTAATCGTACTATTTTCATCCAATGTTAAAAACTGAAAATGTAGAATTCTATTTAAAATTTAAGTAGTTTACAGGACGAATGGAAAATGATGTTGCAATACTGCGAAACTTAGAAGATAGTTGAACTGGATATTTACGTTTTTAACAGCGATAAGATGTATTGAAAAAAATTTATATACAGAAAAAAACAGAGCATATCAAAGGAAACTAGACGTACGTTTATTACCTGATAGTTTGGAGGTATCATGGGAATGAAAATATATTTAAATTATTTAATTAAAAATAAATATAACTAATGCAAAACTAGCTAGTTTTCAAAGGTGATTAGTACTAAATACAACCGACGATCACTATAATTTGTTCTTTCTTTCTGAAATAAAGAAAATGGTGACTATACGAAAAAGGTTTGGTGAAATCCCTCCCACTTTTTTATCACATGTGACCAATAATGTGGTACAATTTAATTTAGCATATACCACTATTTATCTAAATACTCATTGGCAGAAAGCTGCAGTTAAATCTTTGTTTTACTCAATTGTTATATTTGTGTATAAAGTACAAATTCAATTTTCGGAAATCTTTAAATCATGCCAAACATTCCTCGTCAAACAATTCGCCAATGATAAAACAGTAGATTCAGTAAAAATGCTAAATCCCCCCCCGAAAGGTTATATATATATATATATATATATATATATATATATATATATACTATTATTCCTCCAATCAAGTTCCAGTAAAACTTGTAGTGGATGAATTGATGTTAATACAGTTTATTTTTCAATTTTAATTCATTAATCTTTTATAAATTACTTAAAAACTAACTTCCCAGCCAAAAAATCTTCATTTCCTCGAAGTCAAACAAGTAACAAATTCATTTTGTTTCCCCACCCCACGCTAATAAGGTTGGGCTTAAAAGGTTTTCGATCGATTATTCCAAACGATTCTTTTTATTTACTTATTGTTTGATGCATTTAAAAGTAAACATTGTTAATGAATAAATTTTCCGTTTTTAATTTAAGTACTTTCGAATTAAAATAATACGGAATAAAGAAAATTAGAAATTTTTAATTCGTATAGTGTTACCCCAACTAGTGTAGAAAATTCAGGTATTTTGAGATGCTTCATTTAGTGTTGAATCCTCAATTGGTGTTGAGAATTCAACCTTAATATACCTTTTTAAAAACTTATTATAGTAGTTGGAGTTTTTAGGCCGGCATAGCATAGCTGGCCGGGTGTTGGATTCGTATCCCTTGAGCCACAAATGCGAACACCATGTATAGAAAAGAGAATGGAAAATTTTCAGGAAACTCCCTTTCTTTTTTGCCGCTTAATATTGTGACTCAGTGATATTTCTATACATATTTCTATTAATTGTAATTATTTATATAAAGAGCAACTAAAATAAAAAAAATTCGGGTTGCGTGCTCAAACCCGCCAGCCAAAGATTCTCTGTGTGTGGTGGACGTTACTCTATCTGTGGTGGTCACAAATTACTCCATGTCGAGAGTAATATCCCTCCTTCCGTTGTAAAGCCTAGCAAGAGAACAACAATTGTAATCTATATTAATAAAAATGTAACTCGAAATGCGTTGCTCAGCGCAAAACTGGAGAACGGCTTGACCGATTCGGCTAATTTTTTAAAAATATTTTCGTTACGGCACGAGGATGGGTCTTATGGAGAGAAAAAAATGAAAAAAACTGCGTGGAAAATAGTTAAAACAACACTTTTCTTACTTTCCCGCCAAAAATCTTCATTTCCTTCCCCCACACCAACTGAGTTAGATAGCAGGAAGTAATAAATTATGATTTGTTTAGAAAGAAATACGCGAAGTCAGTTGGTTTTCGTTCATAGATAACGGGATGTTTAAAAAAGAAAGAAAATAGTAGCTTTTATTATTAGTCGGTATGAATATTTAATCTATACCTGCTCAAAATAAAGTCTGGGCAGGGAAGAAAAAAAGTAATAACAAAGGGAAAAAAGGGTTTATGGAAAGAAAAGTAGAGAAAATAATACTATAAATGAATTATATGATTATCAAAATTTGTTTGGTTTAAAAATATTTTGCTGAAAACCTGTTATGAGACACAGCTACATAAAATATTATAAGAAAATTTTGGCGAGCTTTAATACTGGCGAACTGACTGGTCGCCAAAGTCGGCTAGTTATTTAATAAAAAGAAACAAAAAATTGTTAACCTAAGTAGGAATTGATTTTAAAAAAATTGTTTTTTATATTACTTGTTTTTTAATAAACTCACGTATATCTAGGATAAATAAAATTTAATATTTTAAAAATGTCTTTCTTCATTACAAATGTCCCTAGGTCCAATTACTGCTGTCACTATAAACCAACCAACTAACCAACGCTTTATTCATTTGGCTGTGATTTCACTTATACCATTGTCGTCCCAAATCAGTTCTGTATGGCAATCAGCAAAAGAGAGATTATTTTCTTCTTATAAATTCCTTAATTCCGACATCTCGTAGGAATAAGATGCCGAACTCTTAAAATTTCTCTCTAGAGATCCGATGCAATTATGCGGCGAAGCGAAATAATTACTCTCACTTTCTCAAACAACATTTTATTCAGTTTGTTATAAGTCCTACTATAATTGGATTATAGTAAGTATTCGAGACTCTGGCAATAATTTTACACAGTTGAGTTCATTTCAATCGAAGATAGCAGATAGTGCATCTCCTTTCTTCTTTTGTAGAAGTTAGCGAATATGAAAAAAATAAGCTTATTCGAGGGATTAAAAATATTACAAATAAAAGATGTTTATGAAAATAATCACTTTGAAAAAGCAATTCTCTTTGGAAGATGATATTATTTGCAAACATGTGTTTTATGTTTTTTGAGCTTTGGGTCGGAAATGGAGATAATGCCGATATTTTTGCTTATGGGATATGAAATTGATTAAGACAAATATTTTGATGATAAATGTCTTTTAACACCATTCTTTTCAAGTTGTGCAAATGATACACGATAGATATAAGAACAAAGTGGTATTAGTATTTTCATTAGCAAAGAAGACTGGCTGATTTTTTTTCTATTTGCAATTTATTTATCTTTATAATCATGTCAGAACAGGATGTTATTTTGGGAATGAGGTTTGTGGCTTCAAAAAAATAATCCAAAGGCGAAAAATTGAAATTTTATTATTTGCACAAGCATCTCAAAAAATCAATTTTTAATAGCGCATTGCCATCCCATTCACAAAAGCTCTGATTTTAAAAAAATAATAATGACTGCATCAAATAAAATCTAGAGAAATGCCATTTTGAGCACGCGGTTATATGAAATGAAATAAATAGAAAATATGATATTTTTTTTCAACAGTCAATGCGAGACAAAGTTTTTTGGATCGTTTGCAATACTAAAGTGACTCATTCGATGAAACAATTAAAATGAATAAAATTATAATTTAACTCGCACGAGCACGAGGTGCTTGGCCTTTCAAATGATGTTCTGACATGATACATTGAAATATGCATAGCAGATTTAATTTTAATTTTAATTAATTTTACTCCATATACGTAAAATGCGTTATTGTTATTAGTTTATTTGACACTGTGTTATTCTTATCAAACAACAAAAACTTATCCAACTAATGGTCATATGTTTTGTCAATACTTCTACATTTACCTGCATACACATAATTAAAGGTCGACCTAAAATTTACGAAAGATTTAAATTTGCCCTCATTCTTGCAGTAATGTATTGTTATTTCTTATGAAACTGGCCATGGACAAACTCTCTAAAGCCGACAGCGATTTAAGCCTTATCAGGGTCTCTTGTTTTGTAGTAGCGCCATCTAGGGCCAAAAGTACGACTTTTGCGACTCACTCGTCACAATCGTCTGCACAGCTCCTTTTTAAATTGGACCCTTTCATAGCCCCTTTTTATTTACACACTTTACAGATAGAACACAGAAAAACAACCATACCCGAACTAGAACTCGAACCCAGGATGGTCAGTTCATGGGGAAGATTTTCTATTTCTATATAAGTGAAATATTGATTACCTAAATGAAACAAGTAATATAAAAAAAATTAATTAAAAGTCAATTCTTACTTAGGTTAACAAAGAATTTTTTTTATTTTAGTTACTTTTTATTAAATAATTATAATTAGTATAAATAATTTATTAAAATATTATTGATTTTCGCAAGAATTGTACTCTCATTTTTCACCTTTACGTGAAAACGTCGTACTCTTGGCTCTAGTTGGCGCTACTTCAAAAACAAGAGACGCTCCTTTCGGCTTCAATCTATTGCTGTATTAGAGGTGGGCTTGTCCATGGCAAGTGACATTAGTAACAACAAGCCGGCTTTCTGTCACAGAGGTAGCGCGTCTTCCTCGTGTTCTTTGAGTCTCGGGTTCGAATCCAGGTTTGAACATGGTTGTTCTTCTGTGTACTATCTGTGAGATGTGTGACTGTGTCCCCCTGTCAAAAGGAACTGTGCAAGTAAATGTGGTGACTGTGTAGCTAATTCGTACTCTTGGCACTTGTTGGCGCTGCTTCGAAAACAAGAGACGCTCCTTTCAGCTTAAATCTATTGCTGTATCAGCGGGGGCTTGTCCATGGCAAGTTCCGTTAGTAACAACAACAACAAAGAAAAAAATACTGAATCCTTGCATTTTACCGAGTGAGCTACTGCCTGTTAATTTAAATTTTCATTACTAACCTCTAAAGCTCTATTTGAAGTATTAGGAATTAATTAAACTTAATTAATGAATTGATATTTGAAAAAAAAAACTGTTTTAACATCAAATGTCATCCACTACCAGTTTTAAAAAAGTGTATATGAACTTGAGTGGAGGAATAAAATACATTTTATTAAAGATTGAAAATTTGAAC
>JAOUZG010017338.1:883786-897325 GCA_026289955.1 Argiope argentata
TATATATATATATATATATATATATATATATATATATATATATGGGAGTCCCGGTTCGTGCATGGTTGTTCTGTGTGTTATCTGTGAGATGTGTGACTTTGCCCCCCACCCCTATAAAAAGGGGCTGTGCAAGAGAATGTGGTGAGTGTGTAGCTAAGTCGTACTCTTGGCCCTAGTTGGCGCTACTACAAAAACAAGAGACGCTTCTATTGGCTTAAATCTACTGCTGTATAAGTGGGTGTCTTTTCCATTGCAAGGTCATAAGTAACAGCAGCAACAACAACAGAGGATTAGAATTTCGAGATTTGATTCCACAATAAGTCTGGTGGCCATTAAATCTGTTTCCAAGAATCAAACGCTATTACATTAAGATAGAATGAAAAGTTAGGAGTCAGATATCTATTTCCTCAAATAATACCCATCAAAAACCATGAATTAAACTTGTATGTTGATTTGTAGAAATGTTTAGGAACTGAACGATTAAAGTAATATTTCAAAATTATTCTTAACAAACCTGAAGAATTTTAATTTATAATAAAACTTCCACATTAAAGAAAGCAACATTTATTCATTAGAATTCATTCTAATGTTTTTCTTCTTAGGACATTACGCACTTATATCCTTAGTAGTGCTATCTATTTAAGTTATGCTGAACACAAAAATCTTCACACACAGCAGTACACGATTATCTAGGAGAAGTGCTCATGATATTTTAATTGAAGGAACCGAGTAGATTTGGGAAAATTTAAACTACTCTAAATGATCGTTGGCTGCACTAATTTACAAAGCTCATTACAAATGCAAATGGGTGTCGTCAAATGGCGCTCAGTGGAATGGCGAATGACGCTCAATGTGAATTCGGGAGTAATTACAGAGTTGATAAAGTGTAAATGTTTTAAATTAAGAGAAGACTATTTTATCAGATATAAGCTGTTATTTGGTGATTGTGTTTTAAATATATATTGTACAAAAATAGAATTAAAAATTAATTAAATGAGTAGAGATAAAAAATTATTTCAATTATATAGGTATCAACGAAAATATATTAATTTTTATTTTAAGATGTTATGAAATTGTTTTTATACTCAAATATTTTTAGTATATATGATAAAGAAATGATAAAAAAATCATTAATGACTATTCTTATTATGACTTTAACCCTTTCACTACTGATCCAGCCCAAACTTCTAGGAAAATTCTGTCCTGACTGTCCAGTTCCTGTTAAAATGAGTTGTGTATAATGTAAAACGAGATTTAACCAAGGTTGTATTCGCTTTACATCGTGCAAATCTTATTTGAAACAGTAATTGGCTCTCTAAAATAGAATTTGCTGGGGCGGATCAGCAATGAAAGGGTTAAAAAAATTTCCATAATACAAAATTCCGTCTTCCAATGTATGTAGTATTACATTTGGTAGCTCTTATTCAAAAGAATTGATCTATTGAGTTCCAATATAAATACACATTTCTCTTTATTACTGATAGATATAAATACTTGGTTGGGGAAAAAGAAATCCATTATTATTTTGTAGCCACAATTGAGAAAAAAATGGATTTCTTTTTCCCTTATTTTCAAAAATTCCATATTGAAAATAATGAAAAGAAATCCATCATTTTCTCGGTAGATGGCTGTAAAATAATAATGGATTTCTTTTTCCCCAAACAAATATTTTCTAATATTTTTCTAGACGAATTTATCAAATTAATAGCTAAATCTTAATAGCTTCAATCTGGTAAAATTAATCAATTAATCCAATAACTAAAGAAACATAGAATAAAACTTTTAGCACATATAATCAGGGTAATTTTTCTTTATTTCTGAGGAATTTAAACATTTCTTATAGGGCTAATAGCTTTTAATAAATTTTCAAAGTTGTAAATAAATATCCCAAATCTCATTTATATTACATAGAAACTGCTGTAATAAAAAATAACATATATAAATATCAATGGAATTGTTGGTAGTTTAAAAGTATTGTTTAAGTAATATATTTTCTTTTAGACTACTTGTAATAAGATAAAAAAAGAGGTAAAATGTTTGAAATATCAAAACAATTTCATGAATTTATAAACATTTAGGACTTATATAGGCAATATAAAAGTTTAAAGGACCCTTTATATGCTTATATAGAAAATATAAAATTCGTTTCACATTGTGAGAATTAAAAAGCAACTGAAATTTTAATAAAATCAAGCAAAATTTATTTTGCGATCAAATACCAAATGCAATGGAAGTTAATGTTTTTTTCCCAAAATATATAGCATAAGCTTATATATCATTTGAAATTAGTGTGGACAATGCAGTCCTTATTAAAAGAAACTGCAATCAATAAATTTAAAGAAAATGTATAATTTTTTAAAAATAAAAATAATTTCAAGAATTTATGTGTCTATTTAAAATTTAAATAGCCTGTATAAAATGTAGTACAAAAAATTATGTTTGTACAGAAAATATAACAATTTGTTCAACATCCTAAAAATTAAATTTTAAATCCCATTTTATTAAAATGAACCAAAATTTATTTTATAAATAAATGTCACATGCAAAGGAAGTTAATGATTTTATCTCGCATATATTATAAATTTATATGCATTTTCAAATCAATGCAGATGATGTTAGCCTTGAATGAAAAATGCCATGATCAATAAAATAAAAATATATATATAATTAATAAGACATCAAAATAGTTTAATATATTTATATATCTATTTTGAAATTATATAGCTAATATGAAGTTTACCAGAAACATTTAAAAACTTACGGAGAAGCTATTAAAATTTGTTTAACATCGTAAAAATTCAAAACAGAATAGAAATTTTATTAAAATCAACAAAAATTTATTTTATGATTCCATAGCATATGCAGCAGAAGATAATATTTATTTCCTCCTAAGTATAAACTTTAAAATAATTTTTACTTTCTTTTGTCTATATATGGACCCTTTTAAATGCTTCATTATATAAAAAGCAAGAATCCATAAATTCCGATTTATTGCCTAGAGCTGATGACTCATTAGTTTCGGGTCATGAAAGCTAGCAGTACATTGCAACTAATTAAAAATAAAGCTAATTTTAGTAGAGGTACATGTTTTTTAAAAATGAGTCATGTCTAAATTTGTACGGAAAATTAATAGTTATTTCAAAGTAAATAATCCTGAAACCTCCTTTTAAAACTTTGCTTTTAGAAGTATTTTGGGTTATCTTTAAAGTTAGGAAAAGAAAAATTTATGAGCTTTGACTGAGTTGTTTTTGTTCTAATAAGTTTTCACTAATTAATTATTATTATTACTTTGCTTTAATAACACTGTATTAATTTTGTTCTATAAAACATGTATCCCAAGAAAAAAAAGAGAAAAAAAAGTGGAAATAGTCCTAAAATTTTCTCGCATAATTTCTAATAAAATTATATTTCTCTCCATAACATTGTGTAGCTTCGTCGCGAATCTTAGATTTTTACTTTGAAATAAACACTAAAATTTTTGCCCTTGGCCGAACTCGCCATATAAGGGTTTGTAGCCTAAAACATAACCACAATCTAAAAACAATTATTTGTATACGGTAGATATTATCTGGCCTAAGAGGCTTTCACCACAAATATTAAAGCAAAATAATTGAAAAAAAATTCTAAAGTTCGGTTTAGTGTTACAAGCAAACGGCTCGGGAAACAAAAGAAATCATATCATTAACACAAACATTTATTTGAATCACGTACACACACATGACGACACAATACAAATATTCAAGTTTAACTACTTTTAAACTTTCAAAAAGGGGAATCTAAAAAGGAACTTATAGTTCCGCGAAAGTTTGGCTGTTTTCGCCATCGAAGTCTAAAACGAAAATCTCTCGTTCTCAGGTGAGGAGTTCAATCTTTGTACTGGCGAGAGCGCCATCTATAGGCTGTTTCTAAATATTCCACATAATATTTGTGTATTGAATGCGTGCCTAGCTATATTTCCAAACGTGGTTTTGGTTTTAATCAAGTATTTTCAATGAATTTAGTATACTGACGGAAAATAAGCCTCTAGACCGATTTGATTCCTAATTTGTTAAATACCTACATTTTAAATGTTTTAGCTGAGTACTAAATTTTATCTATCTAGCCTCCTTCGTTTTGTAGTAATCGAGTTAATTATATCCCGACAGTCGAAAACTAGACCTCCTGAGAATGTATACCACTCAATATCTGAAATTGAATTGAACATTTAGAAATGTGACTGTATACCAACTTCAATCAGTGTAGCTAAACGTGTTATTGAGGTATCGCATAAATGCACAGACAGACAGATATTTGAAATATGGAAATTCTGGAATTGGCGTTTCGTTGCTGATCAAAATATATTCATTTTGAATATTTTTGTATATGATAGAGTAAAGATTGTGTGTAACAAAAGAATTTTAAATGAATTCGATCAGACGGTGAATTACGGTTGCAGTTACGAAGTAATAAAAATTCTTAGCGCACAGACAAAAGAGCACTTCCATTCATCCACACTTTATTTCACTGCGGAACAATCCATCCGCATCACGTAATGTCCTGTCCCCAAGGTTTGTTTGCAGTTGTCCTTTTCTTCCTCCCGGACAGTTAGGACTAAATTAACGGAACAATCCTTTCTGTAGGACAATGATGGATAGCTCTCCGGAGTAAATTTCACCGCAGGGAAAACGGCGAGCGGAAAAGGGAGGACAGATTAATGCAATAAGGTTCTATGTCTGCTTTGAGGAACATTATAATCATTTGCATCCATTTCATATCTTGTTAAAATACTGTAAGGAAGAAAAAATGCATTATGTTTCTTATTTTTTATTTGGAATTCTCTCATTAATATGTGTTTTGATGTTAGTAAATATTTTCTTTCTGAACTCTTGTATTACTTTAAGTAAATTTATATATATATATATATATATATATATATATATATATATATATATGTGTGTGTGTGTGTGTGTGTGTGTGTGTGTGTGTGTGGTTTCACATCGGGTTAAATTGATCAATGACTTGATAATGACTTAAAAAGTAATAACGTTCTCACGTGATAACTTGAAATTTAATGTCGAAGATTTATTCTCTTGTATTATTATTTTTTGGTTAGTATTATAATTATTATTAATATATTTATTATTATTATTATTATTATATAGTCGAAATCGTCATGATACAGTATTAGAAAAAAAGGGCTGGTTTATCAAACTACAAACTCATGGCCGGGATTTAACATACTATACATTTTTTTTAAGTCATATAAAACATATCAGTATTAAAGACCTTCAAGCTAGAAGAAGAATGCGAAAACTCGTTCTGGTTATAAGTGAAAGAAGAGAAAAAATGTGATATAATATCTCGTGTTTTTAATGCCTGGAGGAATAACAGCGCGTCATGATTAGGACAAATTCAGCAGCCGCGCTGCCTGCAAATAACAATTCATGATGCTCATTTGAATCATGATTGAAATTCATTATCATTTTTTAAACAATGATTTTTATTATTATCATGTCAAAACATGATGTTAATTTGGGGAATCAGGGTGACAAAAATGCGCAGGCGAAAAATAGAAAAAAAATCCGTAGGTGAAAAATTGAAATTTTATTACCCGCACGAGCATCTCAAAAAATCAGCCTTTAATAACGCGTTGCCATCGCATTTACAAAAGCTTTGATTTAAAAAATAAGTTAATGACTAGAGCAAAAAAAACCCTAGAAAAATGTCATTTTGAGCGCGTGAATATATGAAATGAAATAAATAGGAAATTGAATATTTTCTTAAACAATAATTGCGAGACAAGTTTTTTTGGATCGTTTGTAATGCTGAAATAACCAATTCAATGAAACTATTAAAATGAATAAAAAATATAATGTACCTTGCACGAGCAAGTGGTGCTTGGCCGTTCAAGAAATAATGTTCTGGCATGATGCATTGGAATATGCAAAGCAAATTTCATTTTAATCTTTTTTATTGCTATTATTATTCTTGAACTTTGACTAAGATGCATAGAATGCTGAATTTTCATCCGGGAGTTGATTATTTTTATACATATTAGAAAACACCAAAAAATGATAACAAATTGAAACCTCTGCTAATATAATGTCAACATAATTTTTAATCTTAATAATATATTTTCTAACGTTTCCCACACATACTCAAAAATCAGAATTGCGTTTCCAGAATAAAACAGTTCTCGAAATACCTTTGAATTAAAAATTAGTGAGAAAGAAAATCCTTTTAGAAATCCAAACACCAAAAAAATTCCAGCTTCATTATTTTCAACAAAGGTCTCCAAATTTCGCTTTTGATTAAAGCCGTACATCCACCAAAAGTTTTTTTATTCATATACATATATAAAAATCCCTATTTTAAAATCTCGAGTGTATTAGACTTCCAATTCTTAATTTCGCCTCCAAGATTAGATAAGATACCTTAGTAAGAAAAGAAAATAATTATTTTTCCCATCTCAACATCCAACGCATCATATCCAATTTGTAAAGAAACACACTCTAACCGAATTATAGCATGAAGTTAAAGCATTAGTGTCAGGCTGATACGGTTGGATTAATTTGAATTGAAGACAACATACTTATCATACCTTATTATTCAAAAAAAAGTTGAGGAAAAAGGAAAGGATATTAAAGATATAAGAAATATCGAGGAATAAAAGATGTTTACAAAAATGTGAGGGTTGACATGAAATTTTTGAGTCGGAAAAATGTTGAAAAGCGAGTGCTTCAAATTTTTCCGGCTTTGGTTGAAGTCATTTGCGTGCAATGTTGACATTCTTGTTTGCTGCTTTTGGAAATGAGAATCCGAGATGCTTCAAAAATAAATATTTGTCTTAATCAGAATAAATCAGCATGCAATGAATTAATGACGAAGTTCTAAGATTGAATATTTTTATAAATTCTATGATGGAAAAGATGTAAATTAGATTTAAAAAATATATTTTTTATTTCTACTGTTGTAAACTCAATTTAATTTTCTGACACGAGAATTTATTTTCTTCTAAAGCATAAACTTCATTTTATAATGAACTAGAAAACTAAAATTTATTTAATTTTATATGCAAGAAAATATATCAAGCTGAAATAAATTGTTTTATATAGTGTATAAATTGTAATATATAAATAAGAAACATATTTTTATATCTTTTAAAATTAATGTTGAAGATAATTGACCAGGATAAAGTATGTTTTTTACTTGTATTCTTTGTCTTTTATTTCATTTACTGTACGAGATACATTTTTCTTTAAAATTTTTAATTTCGTAAGAATAACATCTATTGGATCATAATTTCTTTTTAAAACTACAAATTCTACACCGGAAAAGATGTAAATTAGATTAAAAATATAGTTTCTTTTAATTTCTACAACTGTACACTCAATTTAATTTTCTGACACCAGATTTTTTTTTCTTCTAAAGTATAAACACCATTTTATAATGAACTATAGAACTAGAATGTATTTATTTTAATATGTAAGGATATATATCAAACTGAATTAAAGTGTTTTATAAAATGTATAAATCGTTATATATAAATAGAAAACAGAGAAGTATATATGTAACAGTGAATTTAATAATATCAAAATATGAATTAGAAAATTGTAAGTTCTTTATAATATTTTTTCAAGTAATAATTATTACATTTTACAGCATATAATATGATTTTATAAAATTATTTTGCAATTTTTTAATAGTTTAATATTTATAACATCTTGTCTATTAACTGTTATTGTAACCTATTTTTTAATGAAAAACGAGCTGGCGCTAAGATTTGATTATGACGTTGCTTAGCAACGATTTATATTTTTGGAGTCAGCAGTTTTAAATAAAAAAGTGTCTTAGGAAAAGTAAAAAGAAAATGTTGTTTTCTTAAAAAGCGGTTTTATTCAGTAACTATTTGAATAGTAGCAAAGAATTAACATATCTTTTTAAAATGTTACTGAGGATAATTGACCAGGATAAAGGATGTTTTTTACTTTGTCTTTTATTTCATTTCCTGTACGAGATACATTTTTCTTTAATTCTTTAAATTCGGAAAAATAATCTCTATCTGATCATAATTTCTTTTTAAAACTCTACTCCATCCACCCAATTTAAATTGCTATCTAAAATAATTTCTTCAAATATTTAATCTCCATTTTATAATGAACTAGAGATCTTGGATTTATTTATTTTAATATGTAAGGAAATGTATGAAGCTGAAATAAAATGTTTTATATAGTGTATAAATTGTAATATATAAACAGAAAGCAGAGAGTTGTATCTTTTACAAAATGTTACTGAAGATAATTGACCAGGATAAAGGGCGTTTTTCCCTTGTACTTTTTTTATTTTTCCTTGTATTTTTACCTCTATTCTTGTCATTAGCTGTATGAGATACATTTTTCTTTAATTTTTTAAATTTATAAGAATAATCTCTATATGATTATAATTTCTTTCTGAAGCACTTCTCATTCGACCCAATTTAATTAACTATAAGAATTTTTTTCTTTAAACTTATAAGCTCAATTTTGTAATGAACTGTAGATTCTGGATCTATTTATTTTAATATATATTGGAATATATGAAAGTGACTAAAGTTTTTTTAAATTCTGTATATGATTTCTAATGTTTAAATAGAGATGAGAACTGTATCTTTTAATCAATGTTGCTGAAGTTCATTGAAAGGGTGTTTTTCCTTGTATTATTTGCCTTTTATATTCTGTATGTTGTATGAAAAGCATTTTTCTTTAATTCTTTAAATTCATAAGGAGAATCTCTATCCCATCATTATTTCTTTTTAAAATTCTACTTGTTACACCGAATTTAATTTTCTAATTTGAGAAAAACATTCTGTTAACTTTTAAGCTCTATCTTATAATGAAATAGAGAGCTAGAATTTATTTATTTTAATATGTAAGGAAATACATGAAGCTGAAATAAAGTTCTTTATTCTGTATATAATTTCTTATATTTAAATAGAGATGATAATAGTATCTTTTATAAAATGTTACTGAAGATAATTGACCATTAGAATGGTTGTTTTTTCCTTATATTCCTTGTATTTTTTTTATTCCTGTCATGTATTTGCTTTAATTCTTTATATTAATAAGAACAATCTCTATCTGATCATAATTTCTTCCTAAAGAACTACTCTTTCGACCCAATTTAATTCGCTATAAGAGTTTCTTTATTCAAACTCATAAGCTCAATTTTGTAAAGAACTAGAGAGCTGGAATTTATTTATTTTAATATGTATGGAGATATATGAAACTGAAATAAAGCATTTTATGCAATATATAAATTCTAATATTTAAACAAAAAGCAGAGAATTGTATCTTTTACAAAATGTTACTGAAGATAATTGACCATAAGAAAGGATTTTTTTCCTGTAATCTTTGTCTTTTTATTATTCCTGTTATTTTCTGTAAGCGATTAGATTTTTTTAATTCTTTAAATATGTTAATTCGCTATAAGGAATTGCCTTATTCGTTAAATATGAACTAAATTTCTATACTAGAGATCAACAAACAGTGTTTCACAACAAGCTACTAAATAAAAGCATATTTTTTTCGTTACTTGCTCATGATTAGTCTAAAAGTATGGATAATAATTTTATTTTCTTCATGTTAATTCCAAAATCATTTCTAGAAAAATCGTTTGCTCTTTGTTTTTAAAAAATAGTTAATTTGCCAAAAATGAAGCGAATCAATTTAGATTCGGTTTTTTAAAAAAATTGACTAAATAATGATTGAAAATTTGAAAATTGTTGTTCTATATAAATACTAACTTTCTTAAAAAATTAAAATATGCGATATACAAAAGGGAATTTTAATAATGAGAATACGCATTTTTAGAGAAATTTGTGGACTTGATATCTTTTAACAGTAAGCGTTATAGATTTCTTGCATTCCGATTGACAATTTAACTCATGTAGAAATTTACTTTTATTAAATTTATCCGAGACTACAAGCCTTGATGTGAAAATAACAGTAAGCATGAAACGCAACTTTAAAGAGAGAAATGAGCAATCTTAAGCTAATTATCCCAAAGCTGTGAACGGAATTTTGTTATATTATTCTCAATACAAGAAAAGACTGCTTCGCCAAGTTGTTTCGCTTCCCAGATTCCAGCATTTATTCCCAGTAGGGTTAAGAAAGTTAATATCTTATTCTTAACGAAGTGGATTTAATTCATTATTTAAAATATTTAGAGAAGAGAGGAAAAGCACATTTATTTTATATTGTACAGAATTTCCGAAGTGTATCTGTGAGCATTAACGTGAAACTTAGATAAGATTCTTTTGTGTAAAAATCTTTCCAATTCCATTCGAGATTTCTTAGCTCTGTGCAGACATCGAATTTATTCTTTAAACTTTTAAAGAGTCTTGAAATATAATACAAGAGGGATTTCGCACAAAATGAGATTTCTCTTTTACTCAAATTGGTTTTCTCTGGTAAATAATGAATTGAGGAACGATTCTTTATACTGAAAGATTTACGTTCGAAAGTACTACGTGCGTATAGTCTGTTCTTCGTGCATATTATATGAGAGGCTTAACATTCTTGAGGAATATCGCTATTTCATTTGAAATTCCAATGTGGTAGTCCCGTGATGTTTGAACATTCATGTGCAATAAGAAGTAACTATTTTCAGTATAAAATTAGGCCTGAAAATTTAAACATCTCTTGTTTCTAAGCATTTAAAATCTCTCCAGGAATAAGAAATAAATTGTCATAATCATTAATTGTTTAAATATGAGATAAATTGCTTTTTAAAAGGTTTAGTAATATTTATCTCTTGATTCATTTCAAATCAAATTTTGTTTGAATTTGATTTGTTTAATGTTTTTCTATTGAAAGTTATGTTCTAAATTATTACTTGCATATAGACTGTTCTTACATATTACATGAAAGGCTTAACATTTTTGAGGAATATAGCAATTTTATTTGAAATTCCAATATGATAGTCTCGTGATGATTCAGCATCCATTTGAATTAAGAAGTAACTATTTGCAGTTTGAAATTAAACCCATAAATTTAAACTTTATTTTTTCTAAGCATTTAAAATGATTCAAGAAATAAGAAACAAATAATTTCCATCAACAATTGTTTACATATGGGATGAAATTTCTTTTTAATAAAAACCTATAAATATTTATCTTTTATTTATTTCAAACCATGACATTTTTTGACTTTATTTGTTTCATGTTTTTGTACTGAAAGAATTAAATTTAAAAGTACTTCTGTTCTACTTGCATTTTATATGAGAGACTTAACATTTCAGAGGAATATCGCTATTTCATTTGAAATTCCAATGTGATAGTCTCGTGATGTTTGAGTATCGATGTGCATTAAGAAGTAGCTATTTGTAGTGTAATATTAAACTTGTAAATTTAAACATTTGTTTTTTATAAGCATTTAAAATGGTTGAAGAAACAAGAAATAAAACAGTCATTAAATGTTTAAATATGAGTTAAAATTCCTTTCTTAAAGACTTAGCAATATTTATCTCTTGATTGATTTCTAATCAAATTTTGCTTAATTTGATTTGTTTCCTGTTTGCAGGAATGGAGATAGGGACTTTTATGATCAAAATTCCAATTACCTTCTAAAATTCTTCTGATGAAATTATTTCTTATTTTAATATTTTTTAGATATAATTAGTCTCACATCGATCAATTTTATTAAATATTCTTTGTCTACACATTTGAGACTTTGAATTCACTCGTAATGAATTTGGAAAACATACGATTTCATTAACATAATAATTATGGTATCAAATTATATATTTAAAAATATCAGGGATTAATTCAAATTTAAAAAAATATTTTGATAGTTTTATTTGAAAATTCCATACATGGATATAATAGATTAATATTTTATACATAACTTGCAAATAAAAATACACCTTCAGTTTTTGTTTTTCAAAATAAATTTTTAAAAAATTAAATTTTCTCTTCGAATTTTTCTTTAGACAAAATATTTAAAGATATCTGCTAATCCTTGAACATAGGTTATACAAAGACTTATTTTAAAATGAATAAAATAAATTTAAATTATAGATAAGAAAATGGGTTTGTAATTAATTTTTTAACTTAAAACAGGTAATACAAAAAATTAATCAATTCCTACGTAGGTCAAAAAAGAAAAATTATGTATTTTAGTTATTTTTTATTAAATAATTATAGTTAATATAAATTATTTATCAAACAATTTTTAATTTTCGCATTAATTAAACTCCCATTCTTTACCTTCACGTGAAGAATACTGAAATACTTGCATATTTTCGATTGAGCTATCGCCTTCTCATTTCAATCTTCATTAGAAACTGCTAAAATTCTATTTAATGTATTATAAATTACTTTAATTAATTAATTAATTGCTTCTTTAAAAAAAACTGTATTAACATCAAGTGTAATCCATCGCAAGTTTAGAAAAATGTATTTGAACTCAAGTGGATGAATAAAAAGTAGTTTATTAACGATGGAAAATTTGAACCAAATATAATTGGGAAGAGTGTGAAAAAATTGTGGAAATTAAAAAAGGGAGGGGGGAGCAAAAGATTTCTACCACAAAAATAAATTTGCTTTGCTATTATTTGCCATTTAACTTTAACGTTAATATAGTTATAATTACCTCGCTATAATTTCATAAACCAAAAATGAACAGATTACCTAAATTGTAGTTATATTCATTAACTAAGCAATAACTTTCAAAGGAGAACATTCTGTTATGAAAAAGAATATTCTCTACATTTTATGAAAATTTTAATTCCCTTACTTGATTATTTCAGGAACTTTAAGCTACTTCTCTATCTAATATCAGGAAATTTAGATATATCTAAGGAATTTGATAAAATACTTCAAAAAGACCTCAAAGTAATGAGCTTTACTCTTTCCTGTTTGCATCACTTGTTCATGCGTGTCTGATAATATATATTGAATAGAGTTTGTGTATTACAACCATTCTTACTAGTGGATGTTGTTTCTTGAACTCAATATCCATATCGAATAATTCCCTAGGCTACTATCGATGTTGGAAAACGTGATCTTTTAATAGAAATTTGATTCTAACGATTCTAGTAGCTGACTTCGGTGGCAATAAGAGCCCTAAGAAATTGGCTTTGGGAAATTTAAATTTTGATTAGTATAAATGATTTTGCGACGAGCAGAGATAGAATAGATTTGTATGGAAATCTAATATATTCATGAGATTTTCTTGTCAAAGTATCATTCTGGTATTGAAATCTCTCTGAGTAGATACAAATATAATATTATAGTTTGGTTTCAGAAGTAATTTATCATCAAGACCGTCATTGTTTTTACTTTGAAACTTATAATGATTTATAACTCTTTTATAACTGTATATAGACTTTTCTGAAATTTTATAATCGGAATTTTTAAAAATTCATTATAACAATAAGAATTTTTTTATATATCCATCAAAGATTTGGTCCCACTCCCAAATAAAGTCAAACGCTACAAAATAAATAGAATTATTTAAATAAATTTGGAACAAGCTGCTAAAATCTATCTATCTATCTATCTATCTATCTATCTATCTATCT
>JAOUZG010017338.1:913437-927832 GCA_026289955.1 Argiope argentata
AAAACAAGTAATCAAAGAAATTCTACAATCTGATACGCCCTAATCACTTTTTAAGTCTCGCTACTTGACTCTGCGGATGAGGATTAGAGAGATTATTGGCAATTATAAAAGTATTAAATAAGTAATCTATAAAAATTTATCAATATTTCTTTCATTCGTGAAATAAAATGTAAATTCACTCATACACATTCTTTTTAAATCTAACACTGGAAACGTTTAACACACAATTTTCAAGCCATCCCACATAGGATAAAACAAGTAGTCAAATAAATTCTACAATCCATTACGCCCTAATCCCCTTTTAAGTACTCGCTACTTGACTCTGCGGACGAGGATTAGAGAGATTAATGATCTCCAGGGACCTGTTAACCGCCGTTAGGAGTATCTCCGAATTTCAGCGAC
The DNA here is from genome assembly GCA_026289955.1 of Argiope argentata. NCBI lineage: Eukaryota > Metazoa > Arthropoda > Arachnida > Araneae > Araneidae > Argiope > Argiope argentata. Next base: position 913,840 of record JAOUZG010017338.1, read on the forward strand.
TAATCCGAGACATAAATCTTCATGCTATGTCCATTATCAGACTGGGAAAGATATCCAGCCATCTGCTGAGGTGAAGGTATAGCTTAATCAGGTAGTTTAACAACGATTCTATTCTATTAGTCTAGCAGAAGTACGCAAACTGTTTCGTTTTCGGTTTAGATTTCGCTGATAATGTTTGATGTTGAATAAATTCGGTGTACACGAATTTTATATTGTCAAGTTTCTCTCAATTGCACATCTACAAGACTTAAAATATCCCTGTCTAATATTATTTTCATAAAGCAGCAAATATATTTTTTCATTATATTCTATTACAGTCTAGCCAAGGTAAGCAAACTGTTTCGTTTTCGGTTTAGATTTTGCTGATAATTTTTGATGTTAAAAAATAAATTGAAACAAGTTTTCTGTTGAGGATGCCATGAATATTGAATAGAAATAATTTCTAGCAATTACACTTCTACAGAATCTGAATAAAACCGCTATCTAATATCACTGTCCTAAAACAATGAAGATGTATTTTCATTATATTCTATTACTGTCTTGCTGAAGTAAGCAAACTGTTTTGTTTTCGGTTTAGATTTTGCTGATAATTTTTGATGTTAAAAAATAAATTGGAACAAGTTTTTTGCTTAGGATACCACATTTAATGAATAAATTCCATGTTGTCGAATTTTATAAAGACTAATTTCTATCAATTAGACTTCTACTAGACTTAAAATATATGTATCTGATTTCATTTTCATAAAGCAGCAAATATATATTTTTATTATATTCTATTTTAGTCTAGCTGAAGAAAGCAAACTGTTTTGTTTTCGGTTTAGATTTTGCTCATAATTTTTGCTGTTAAAAAAAATTGAAACAAGTCTTCTACCGAGGATGCCATAATTATTGAATAGCAATAATTTCTAGCAATTACACTTCTACAGAATCTGAAAACTCAGTATCTAATACCACTGTCACAAAACAGTGAAGATGTATTTTCATTATATTCTATTACAGTTTAGCTGAAGTAAGCAAACTGTTTCGTTTTCGGTTTAGATTTTGCTAATAATTTTTGATGTTAAAAAATAAATTGAAACAAGTTTTTGGCTGAGGATGCCTCATTTATTGAATAAATTCCCTGTACACAAATTTTATATTGTCAGGTTTCTATCAATTGTATCATTTGATTTAAAATATCCCTATCTTATTTCATTTTCATAAAGCAGCAAATATATATTTCCATTATATTCTATTTTAATCTAGCTGAAATAAGCAAACTGTTATGTTTTTTTTTCTGATTTCGCTGATCATTTTTGATGTTAAAAAAATCGAAACATATCTTCTACTGAGGACGCCATTAATATTGAATAACAACAATTTCTAGCAATTACACTTCTACAGAACTTTAAATAAATGTATATCTAATATCACTATCATGAATTAATGAAGATATATTTTCATTATACTCTATTACAATCTAGATGAAGTAAGCAAATTGTTTCTTTTTCGGTTTAGATTTCGCTGATAATTTTTGATGTTAAAAAATGAGTTAATTTATAGGTTTAGAATTGAAACAATTCTAAACCTATAAATTCTTTATCTAATATCACTTTCATAAAAAAGTGAAGATATATTTTCATTATATTCTATTATAGTCTTGCTAAAGTAAGCAAACTGTTTCAATTTCGTTGATAATTTTTGATGTTAAAAAATAAAGTGAAACAAGTTTTCTGATAAGAATGCCACATTTATAGAATAAATTCTATGTATTAGAATTTTATATTGTCAAGTTTCTGTCAATTGTATCAATTGATTTAAAATATCCCTATCTGATTTCATTTTCATAAAGCAGCAAATATATATTTCCATTATATTCTATTTTAATCTAGCTGAAGTAAGCAAACTGTTTCGTTTTCGGTTTAGATTTTGCTGATAATTTTTGATTTTAAAAAATAAATTGAAAAAAGTCTAAACCTATAAATTCTCTGACTAATATCACTTTCATAAAATAGTGAAGATATATTTTCATTATAATTTATTACAGTCTAGCTGAAATAAGCAAACTGTTTCGTTTTCGGTTTAGATTTCGCTGATAATTTTTTATGTTAAAAAATAAATTGAAACAAGTCTTCTACCGAGGATGCCATAATTATTGAATAGCAACAATTTCTAGCAATTACACTTCTACAGAATCTGAAAAAAATCACCATCTAATATCACTGTCATAAAACAATGAAGATGTATTTTCATTATATTCTATTACAGTCTTGCTGAAGTAAGCAAACTGTTTCCTTTTCGGTTTAGATTTCTCTGATAATTTTCGATGTTAAAAAATAAATTGAAACAAATTTTTTGCTGAGGATGCCACATTTATTGAATATATTCCATCGAGTCGAATTTTATATTGTCAAGTTTCTATCAATTACAGTTCTATAAGACTTAAAATATCCCTATCTAATACCAGTTTCATAAAGCCTAAAATATATTTTTTTGATTATAGCATATATGCATTCTCCATGTTCAGCTTATTATGACTTCAGCACCATTAGCCTTTAGAGAAATGAAAACAATGTTGTTTCTCCAATTTACTTTTTAAGTATTTTGATCAGTAATTTATCCAGATGGCCGTAATTTAAGTAGCAAAGGTACAGCTTTTAATGACTTGAGAAAAAAAGGCTTTCAATAACATATTTTATTTGATATCATTAAATGTAACTAATATTATCATCCGTTTTTAATTCCAAAATGATATAAAAATTTAATTACATATAAAAAAGAAATGTTTTAAGAGACAAAAAAATTATAGTTAATTTTTAAAAAGGGAATTATCACATTTTAATCACCGAAATCTTTCCTTTCTTCTACAAGATTTAATATGTAGATCTTTTACATCAAATAAAAATTGTACAGTTTTGTGGAAAATAACTTTTTAATTGTGAATTAGAATCATAATTAAATACCCAATATTAATATTTATCCGGATTTTTATTCTCTTTCTAAGTACGAAAATAATCCGAGTTAACGCTATTGTTAAATATAAACTTTCTTCTTGGAATTTTTCTTTTCACCCTTATTTTGACAAAAAATAAAAAAAAAGCATCCTGACGCATGCGCAAAAGCTGGATGGGTTTTCGAATTCGTAAATGAACTGTATACAACTTTATTACAAAATAGAAGGAGAATAATATTTTTATTGGAGCATTTACGAATACGTTTTGGTTAGGTCTTATAATAAGGTAATCGTTTCTTGAAATTAAGCAAACTATTCATCATTCTTTTTGTCTTTTGCAGAATCCCACGCATCAACTCTTCCCAGAATCACCTTCCACCAGGGCCAGGTGCGATATGAAGAAGGGTCCCCTGCTCAATTACCGTGTGTGGCTCAAGGAAATCCGCCCCCGACATACAGGTATGTGATACCTATATAAAAATATTTCCCTATTATTGCATATTCAATTTCACCAATTGTAGATTTTTTCAGATTAATAAAATGATAAACAAATATACAATAAAAATTGTTTTAAAGTTTTATAGTTATCGTGTTCGTTTATATACAGGTAAATAGTCAATAGTTACTAGTGACCATAATTTTCATTCTGTTAAAAAACCAATCAATGCTTTATGCCTTTCTTGCTTGTGTAATTTAAAATATAATCACGGTTAGTTTCATCAATTCATAGTTCTTTAAAATTGGTTGAAATATATAAACTAATACTATTTATTTGATGAAATTCTTCAATATTTGTTTATACAATTATAAATTATCAATATTATTTACTTTTATATTGCCTATTGACAGCAGGCAGCTATTACTATAAAGAACTAAATAATACTTTTTTCTTTTGAAAGGTATCGTTGAATTCTTTTTTTATCGCGTCTGAAAATGCTGTTTTTTGTGATGATGTTTTTAGCGTCAACAAAAATCCGTAGGCGAAAAATAAAAATTTTAGTATCTGCGCTAGCGTCTCAAAAAATCAGCTTTTAATAACGCGTTGCCATTGCATTTACAAAATCTCTGACTTAAAAAAAGTTTATGACTCCAGCAAATAAAACTATGAGAAATGAAATTTTGAGCACGTGATGGTATGAAATGAAATAAATAGGAAATGGGATAATTTTTTTAAACAATAAATACGAGACAAAGTTTTTTGGATTGTTTGCAATACCAAAGTGGCTAATTCAATGAAACAATAAAAAATGAGTAGAAATATAATTTATTTTTCACAAGCCCATAGTGTTTGGCCGTTCAAGAAATTGCGTTCTGACATGATATATTGAAATATGCTTGGCAGATTTCATTTTAATATTTTTTTCTTATTTACACTTTTATCAGGGAGAAAACTTAATACATCTTATAAGATTACTATCATTTTGTTTGCTATACATAAATACATTCACTGCTGTTGTGGTAAAAAGCAATTTAAAAAATATTAATTCTAGTCGGGTATATAGATTTGAACTATTGTTTTCTTTTATACTGTTAATTCATTAATAAAAGCATTAAAAGTACAAAAATTAAGACTGATGAAAAAAGGACTCGTTTAAACATTTTTTTTCCTGTTTATCCCGCTAATATTTTTCAAGCTTCTGATCCCCAATTATAAGGTCACCCCCGGGGAAGGTAATATATTTGCAAAAATGAAACCTATTTTTACTGCAGAAAAGTTATAAACTAATTCGTGTCCCTGGAATATTCTTTAATTCATAATGAAACTATTTCGCACATTTTATTTTTTTAATTTTATAATAAAGATAATTAATTTTTTCTGAAGTGTATAACTTTTCTTAAATAATATGAATCTATTCAAAATACATTCATTCCCTTTTTTTTAAAAAAAATAAAATGTCATGCATTCTAGGGTAGAATTTCTTGCCGTTTTATGAACAAATATGCACATTAATGTTGCTTATTCGTGGAATTTAATTTTTTAACATTTTTACAAAAAATTAATTCAATTTTTTAAAAATAATTGTCCTAATTAACATGAATTGATTAAAAAAACATGCATTCCTTTTATAAAAAAATTATAAAGTCATGCATTTTAGAGTTGAATTTCTTGTGTTTTCATGAACAAATATGCACAATAATGTAGCTCATTCACACCTTTTATTTAATTTAATGAAAAAATAATTACAATTTTTTGGAATAATTTTCCTTAATAATATGAATTTATTCAAAATTCATATATTTCTTTTATATAAAAAAGTATTGCACTATAGGTTTGAATTTCTTGCGTTTTTATGAACAAATATGCATAATAATTTAGATTATTGGCCCATTTTAATTTTATTTAAATTTTACAAAAAAAAGATTCTAAAAAAATTTAAAATAATATGAATTTATTCAAAACACATATATTTATTTTCTAAAAAAATATAAACTCTTGCATTCTAGGGATCAATTTCTTGTGTTTTCATGAACATATATGCACAATAATGTAGCTTATTCGCACACTTAAATTTTTTATTTTAATTTCACAAAAAAAAATTAAAATTCTTTGGAATAATTTTCCTAAATAATATGAACTTACTGAAAACACTTTTATTTCTCTTATAAAAAAATAAAAAGTCGTGAATTTTAGGGTTCCATTTCTTGTGTTTTCATGAACAATATGCATACTAATGTAGCTAATTCGCACATTTTTTTTGCAAAAAAAATAACTAACATTCTTTGCAATAATTTTGCTAAATAATAGAAATCTATTCAAAACACATTTATTTCTTTTATAAAATTAATTAAAAAAATTCATGGATTCTAGTGTTCCAGTTCTTGTGTTTTCAGGAACAATATGCACAATAATATAGCTTATTCGTACATAAATTTTTTTTTTTTAATTTTGCAAAAAAATAACTAAAATTCTTTGAAATAATTTTTCTAAATAATATAAATCTATTCAAAACACATGTATTTCTTTTATAAAAAAAATAAAAAAATCATGGATACTAGGGTTGAATTTCTTGCGATTTCATGAATAAACAAGAATAATACTTGTTATGAAAACTTAGAAGAAGCAATTAAATTATGGCTCAGACAACAGAAATCTACAGCGTTATTATAAATTTATAAAAAAAGAAAAACTTATAAATTCCCCCAAAACTTTTCCCTAATCTCTTACAAAGATTGAAATCTTGCTTTTCGCAAAAACTAAGAAAAATATCCATAATAAATTTCTCTGGAAACTTCGGGGATTTAAAGAGAAGTTTATTAAACACTTTATCTCATCTTCTGTGTTTCCTAATTAGACGCCTAAAGGCCCGATGCTCTTTACCACAAGTTTATCACTTCCGGAAAAGAGAACTCTCCCACAATGCTTATAAACTTCCCCTTAATTTCAACCGATAAGCGAAATTTAATGCGCTCTGCAAATTGATTTTGTATTAACATGATTTGTTTTCTCATTTCCCAGCCATAAACAGGTTCCAAATTAATGCATTAATAAAACGGGAAAATCAAAACATGGAGTTAATTTTCATTGAATAACTTTGCTTGTGGATGTTTCTGACATATATAGACTAATAATTCGTTTAAAATTTTATAAAATAAACCAATATTGAAGAAATATTTTTATAAATTTATCAAAGTTTAGTACAATTGAAGGAATCATGGATAGAGATCTCAACAAAATTTTCTCAAATATTCTTTAATGAAGATGTGAATCCCTTGGACTCTTTTCATCTCATTTCAACTGATAAGGGTAATTTAATACACTTCTCAATTGATTCTGTATTAATATGATTTGTTTTCTCATTTTACTGCCATAATCAGGTCCAAATTAATGTGTTTATATAGAAAAATCAAAATATTGAATTAATATTCGTAGAATAATAATGCTTGTGTGTGTTTCGTATCAATTTGGAAATTTCTGACATATTAGGAATGATATTCCATTTAAAATTTTATAAAATAAACCAACAATGAAGAAATATTTTTATAAATTTATTAAATTTTAGTATAATTGAAGGATATTATGGAGACTGGTCTCAACAAAACTTCCTAGAATATTCTCTAATGAAGATGTTAATCCCTTGGACTCTTTTCATCTCATTTCAACCTATAAGGATAATTTAATACACTTTTCAATTGATTCCGTATTAATGTGATTTGTTTCCTCCTGCCTTGAACAGGTCCAAATCAATGTGTTTATAAGGTAGAAAAAATCTAAACATGGAGTTAATATTCGTTGAATAATTTTGTTAATTATTATTTTTTGTCAATTTGAAAATTTTTGACATATAAGGACTAGTATTTCATTTAAAATTTATAAAATAAACCAATTATGAAGAAATATTTTTCTGGCGTTTTCTGCGCATCTACTTTTTTGTTAATATACCTTACCTGTTTCAATTAACCTTCCTTACATTTGTTCTATATTTCTTTTATTAAATTAGTTGTTACTTATTTATATTACCGATAGATGGCGGTAAAATGAAATTGCATTAATTTTTCTACTATATATTTACTACGCTCAATGTTTGGTGGTTGATACATAGTTTATTGCTTTTTTCGAAGCTGTATCTTTATATAATGTCTTGGGAATTTTGATAGCTATTTCAGAAAATTGCAGCTACAAATTGTAGAAATTATTTTGAGAAAATAACTCTTTTTTAATGACCAAAGCAATGTAATGTTAGACAATGTAGACAGATTTTAAATTTAAAACAAATTCTATCTATCCTAAATTTATTTTTGTGTCTTTTATTTTGGAGTATCTATGTTCAACATCTAATTGTGTGAAAAATGCTGAATTTAGTAAAAAAAATTAAAAATTTCTTTAGAAAATTGTTGAAAATAATTTTTTTATTAATATTAAAGCTGAGTGAAATGTTATTTTGGCATTAAGTTAGGAAAATGGTGTAAAGTTGTATAATATTGGTTGGGTTTTTTTAAAAAAATGCCTAAATTATAATTTACATCTTTCAAAATGTCGTTATTGCTGAGTAAAGTGGACAAGATTTCACGGGGGACAACAATAATTATTCGACAATAATTTATTACGCTTATAACATGAATAATAAAAACATTTCTTCATGAATGCAATAAATTCAGATTAAAGCACATTTTATGATGAAATTCCTCAAGAAAATCTTATAAAATATTGAATAAATTTCAGATAATCAATCTAATGATTCGACGAAACTGCTAACTTTTAAAATCAAAATAAAAAAAAGTAACTTGTTGCAAAAACTACAAAATCCTAGTTTGATTTAGTCTTCTTCTTTAATCGGAAAACGCATTCAACTAAAAGTTTAAATGTCACGCTAAATTTGAATTAAATACATTGCATGCGAGTTCATCTTAAAGTTCAACAGTTTCCGAAATTACATCTGAGTTCACTTTAATAGCTCTATAAAAATAAAAGGTGAACTTCGCTCTTTATCAATTTTAACGGAACGTAGAATTATTAAATACTTCATTACTTTTAATTTGGTTACTGTTTTTTTTCGTAATTAAGGAGTTTCCTGTTAGCCTCCTTAAAAAGGAAAAGGCTCCAGCTGTAGAATAAATAATTGTATATAATTCATGATTAATGGTTTCACATCTTCATTTGTTAAAAAACGAAGCAATGTCATGGTCCTGAAGTTTGACTTTGACATTTTAATCAATTAAAACATCATTTTTTGAGGTCTCATAAACATATTTCAAAAATTATTTATTGTTCTTGAATTTTAATTTGAAATTCGAATCTTGCTTAGAGTATGTAAAAGGGGCAGAGTAAAAGAAAATCAGTTGCAAATATTGTTGTTTATTCTAATCGAAGGCACAAACACACTTGAGACAAAATAAAGCCGAAGTACACAGGAAATCAGCCTTGTAGCAGCAATATAGAAACAGCAAATCAGTAATAAATAATCGTTACAGGACAAAGTTCTATGGGAGAGAACTTGCAGGTGAGAGACTTCCATCAAATACTCCAGTCTCTACAATAGTCTGCTAATCAAAACTGTCAACTCGTTTGAGCTGAATTCGAATGTCGACTTATCATTCATCGATTTTCAGCTTTAAGGCCAGGATAGTCTGGTTGATAGAGCGTTGGACTCGTTCTTCTTAGGCTGCGAGTTCGAAACTCACCGGCCAAAAGATTTCCCTAGTGTGTGGCGGCTGGCTCTCGTTAAATCTGTCGTGGTTGCAAAATCCTCCATGTCGAGATTAACACCACTGGGGGTACTGGGTCAGAGATTATCGTTCTCTGTTCCAGGTCTAAATTATGAGCTGAGATGAAGGAATGAATATGCATGAATGAAGTCAGTCCCCTAAAAAAGGTTATGGCATACGCGTAGTTAAGTCGTACTCTTGGGCCTACATGGCGCTATTTGTAAAACTAAGAAACGCATATCTTAGGTTTAAAATCTGCTGATCATGTCAGCGGGGGCTTTTCCACATCAAGTGCCATTAGTAACAATAACAATTTTCATAACAGGGTAACTAATGTTCTTGATCAATAAACAGTAGTCACGTCTTAAATAAGTTATGATCAAGATTCTCTCTCTTTTTTTTGGTACCTTTGATTGTGACACTAAAGTTTCCTCGATTCACCAGAGCCAAATGCTATTAATCTAGCATCCATTTAGAGTTATTTCTAAAACTATATTCTTTACCACAAGGCTTAATACACTGTTGTTGATGTTACTTATAGCACTTGCTCACTAGGCTTAAACACTCATTAGGCTTAAACCCGCTGATGAGAGCATCAGTAAATGTAAGCCTAATGAGCGTCTCTTGTTTTCGAAGTAGCGCTAACGAAGGCCAAGAGTACGACTTAGCTACACACTCATCACACTTTCTCTTGCACAGACCCTTTTTACAGGGGGTCTCATTCCCACATCTCACAGATAGCACATAGGAGAACAACCATGCCCGAAACGGGATTCGAACCCGGGACGCTGAGAACACGTGGAAGACACGCTACCTTTGAGCCAGAGAGCCGGCTTACTGCTCTAAAATGCAATATAAAAAATTCCTAACAATGTGTATCAGCTTCAAATTGTAAATGCTGCTGAAATTTGCTATTTGGTATCGATACAAAAATTGTCGTTGTATCTCAATCTTTCGGTGAAATTCGTCTATCAGCAGGTCGTTTTGTTGTTCGGTCTTTATTATGTAATATATGACAATTATGTAATAACATAAATAAATGAGATCTGGAACGTAATTTGAACATTAACTTATTATATAATATTAGATCATCACTGCATGTGCAATTAGATAAAAAAAACCTTCAATTTTAATGTCTCATACTTTTTTTTAAAAATCTTATTACAAACGCAAGGAAAACTCCAATGTTACTTTATAAAATGAAATTACTTCTTGCACCACTATATGATATAAAAGTTATTCTTTAATTAGTGATAATTAGCTGACGCCATATTCGTAAATAATTTTTACTGATTCATAAAGAACTTGAATTCCATACAGCAGAATATCATTCACCTTTAACATAAGAATAATATTAAAGCTTTGGAAGCATAAAATATGAATGGCGCCGTTTTATATCATTGTTGTTCAGAGACAATGTAAAAAATGGTGTATTTTCTATGTGGGATAACATGATAAGATAAATATGTTCCAGAAAATCCTACACGTAAAGATGGAAGGGAAGGATGAAGCATGCTTCTTTATATGAAATTCAAATATGGCTAAAATATGTAAATGGAATATTCACTGGATGTATGGCACTGAATGTGGGTTTTTTTTATTATCGAAATATTTGTAGGTTATTGAATAAAAACGTATTTTTGCTGGAAGAAATATATGTTTTGCTTGCAATTTATGTATAGCTCAGAATTTTTCAAATGCGACAGACTGTTTTTCTAGCAATGTATTTTCTTTTATCTTTTGTGATTGGTGACTTTTCTTGATACGTCAGGAATTTAAATAAATACATCTGTATAAATAAATGTAGTCATTTATTAATGCCTTGCTAGCTACCGAAGCTTAAATTGAAGGTAAATGTTGTTCATAATTTTTTAAAGAATTATGAAATATTAGTAAATGTTTTGTTGCTAATAAATTAAATAATTTTTAAAAAATTAAAACTTTTTACATACATTTTCCTTTTTTGGAATATTATTAATTATATCAAATGTAACAATTAAAAAATAATTTGCATCATTAATTCGTTTGCATTCAAGTAGTATTCTTTAAAAATTAATATGGCATGAACTTGGATTTCAAATTTTTTTAAAAATTAACTAGGTGTAATTTATAATCAGGCATTAATCATTTTTATCGTGAGTAAAACTGAGGATATAAGCTATTTAACAAATAAAAATTAATTAACTTTTTAAACGATCGAGCTAATATGTTATAGGACTGTTTTTAATCTAAAGAAGTCTATACATTCTATAAATGTACTCAGAATTTGAAATTATTATCTATAATGAAATTTCGTATATTTCAGAGAACATTTTCATTTGAATTTAAATTTGTGCTGAAAATATGTAAAAATGTATTCTATCTTTTTTTTAAATAAAAAGTTATTTTTACTTAAAAATTACATAATTAATCCTTAGGTTACGATCCAAGTAATATAACATACAAGATATTTCTAAAATAAGAAATATACATTATATATATTTATACTATATATATTTCCTGAAAATTAAAATCAATCACGAACAATATTCTTTATTGAATTTTCGTCAATATATCCATAAAATATGAAATGTTTGAATAGTTAATAAATAAATAAAAGATTAAAATAAAATCTGCTATGCATATTTTAATGTATCGTGTCAGAACATCATTTCTTGAGCGGCCAAGCACCACGTGCCCGTGCAAGTTAAATTATATTTTTATTCATTTTGATTTTTTCATCGAATGAGTCACTTTAGTATTGCAAACGATCCAAAAAAACTTTGTCTCGCATTGATTTTTTAAAAAATATCACATTTCCTATTTATTTCATTTTATATAATCACTTGCTCAAAAGTATGTTCATTAAGGTTTTATTTGCTGTAATCATTAACTTACTATTTTTAATAAGTACTATACTAATTAAATGAAATAATTAAAATAAATAAAAAATGTAATTTAACTTGCATGATAACGTGATGTTTCAATAAGAATGCAATGGGATGAGGTTTTTGCCTCAACAAAAATGCGTGGGCAAGGAAATAAAATTTTAAACTTCAACTTTCTCAAAAATAGATGTTAGAAAACACACAAATATTGGTAAATGACTGCAGTTTCACATTAAAAGACTTTTTAATTTCCAATTTGCCACTTTTTGCTGAGATAATTTTTAAAGCTTTTATAACTTAATGAACGCTTTCCTCAAACTTGAATACAAATCTTAAAAATAAACAGTTTAAATTGTTTAATTATTCCATATGTTTGCAAAATTTACCACTTTTTGTTAAGATGTTTTCTTCAAACATTATTAAAAAGCTTTTTAAAAGTAGATTAGATTGTTTAATTAAGTAAACCGTTTTCAGTGATTGGCCGCTCAAGAAATTATATTCTAACTTGTTACATTGAAATATACATACAAGATTTCCATTTTTAGTTTTTAAATCTTAATTGCTTTCTGCTCCAATCTGTTTTCGTAATTTTATTTAAATTAATTTAAAATGTTTATTCTAATTCAAATTATTATTGTTTTCATCAATTGGTCTTCGCTATTATTAATAACAAATCTCAAAGACAAATTTTTAAACCTTGTTATTGTTTTGATTGCACTGTGTTTGATCATAGGATCTACAAATAGTATTATTTACTCTCGCCAAGCAATGTAACCTGACTCACTTCAAAGGAATTTAATCAAATGAAAGTGTTGGAATTTTGTTTATTCAGGAACCGAATAAATAGAATTGTTTACTTCATAGAATTGTTTACTGAGAGAACGGATTTAAAGAATGAATACGAGAGAACGTGTATTGACGTTTTACAGAATACATCGTTTGATCAGTAATTATCGAATTTGGCAGAAATAAATTGTGGAGAGTGGAAATGGACAACTTGAAGTGTATTTGGTTTTAAAATACGAAGTAATATTTTGATTTATTAAAAATTCAAATCTATTACCTATTAACATCATGTTTTTCACAAATGATCTGACTGAAATTAAACACATCCAATATTCTTGACAAAACATCTGGTCTCTAAAGGCAAAAAGTCTAAAATAAATTTTAATAGTCTTGCAATTATTGTTTTACACATTTTATTCTTAATATCAAAGATCGAGTCAATTCAACATAAAATATAACTAGTATCATGCGATAAGATGATGTTGTATGGATTATAAGGTTTTGATGTCTCCGAAATGTAAAGCAAAAAATATTTTACCTGCTTTTACCAGTATTGCATTATATTTACGTATGCTTCTTTTACATCATGCGTTTTTAAAATATTGACCTGTTTTTATCAGTATTGTTTTATTATTACTTATGCTTCTTTGACAGGAGAAGCGTTTTTAAAAGATTGACTTGCTTTTATCAGTATTGCTTTATTATTACGTATGCTTCTTTGATGCATTTTTAAGACTGACGAAAAACTATGACATCATTGCTGTTATTTCATCTCAAAATCGGTTGATATAAAAAACTTTGTTTACCAACTAGAAAAATTGAAAAAAGTTGTATTATATATATGTGCGTGTGTGTTGTGACTAATGGCATTTGCCTTGGGCAAGCCCTCGTTGATACGATCATCAGATGATTTAAGAATAGAAAGGCGTCTCTTTGTTTTACAAGTAGCGTCATCTAGGGCCAAGAGTACGACTTAGCTACACACACGTCACAAACCTTTTTAAGGGGCGAACTTCATTCAAGAAATTTCATTTACTCATCTCCGATCGTAATTTAGACCTGGAACAGAGAACGATCACCTGTGACCCAGTACCCCCAGTGGTATTACGCTCGATATGGAGGACTTTGCGAACAGGAACAGATTTAACGAGCGCCAATCGGCACACACTCGGGGAATCTTTTGGGCGGTGAGCTTCGAACCCGTAACCTAAGGAGTACGAGTCCAACGCTCTACTAACCAGGCCATCCCTGCCCGTGTATGTGT
>JAOUZG010017338.1:932499-944308 GCA_026289955.1 Argiope argentata
CTATCTATCTATCTATCTATCTATCTATCTATCTATCTATCTATCTAAACATAAACAATCAAACTTTGTTCTTTGATCTGATTTCCCATGAAAGTGAAAGAAACTCTAAAAAATTTAAACGAAAACTCTAAAAAGAAACTCTAAAAAATAAAACTTAAAATTATATTTCAAAAATAAGTAGTTTGGTTTTTGAAAATCAAAATTAAAAACTTAACATTCAATATAAAGTCGTCGATTGAAAAGCTTTTGGAAAGAAAAAGATCATTGCATCGTTTTGATCTATTTCAAATGAATAACAGCTATTGAGAAATGTAGGCATAAGAAATAAATTCCAAAGTAAGCTGAGTCACGTGACATATTTTATTTGGAATTTATTTCGTCTGAAATTTCAACATTGTACCATTTCTGAAACGAAACTATAACTAATTATTTATTATTCATTTAAATAAAATACTGATAGCTATTATGCTAAACATTATCAATTTAAATACATTTTAATGTAATTTAATTTTTATAGCTGACCTGTGCTTTTTTTATATACTGTAATTTAATACCATATTATTCTACTATACACCATTTTTCATAAAGTTTTTTATAAATCTAATTTATTTTATAAAGCTTCAATCGCAGACTATAAATAATATTATTCCACTTTGAAACAATTTACAAGAGATTTTTACAAAAATGTTGGAGATTTATTTATAGAATTCATAAAGTATGAATGAGATTGCAATTACTTTAATAAAAATGTCTTAAAGTTGATACTAAAGTTTGACAAGGAAAAAAATCTTTCACCGGTTATTTAAATAAATAATGTTAAATATTTCGTCATATATGCTTCTATATTAAGCTATCAAACTAGTACAAATGATAAAAACAACTTGTCTAGACGGTCAATTACATTTTTTATACTGATTGTGCAATTCAGTGGTATTATTAGGAATTTGATTCGCAGACAAGACTCAATGGAAGAATACTGGGTTTGTGTATCTATTATACAAAATAGCAAATTATTAATTTATTCATTATGCGTATTTTCGGAAACTGAAAATGATACTTAAATATTTAACAGTATCTTGAAATGATGGTTTGTTAGTCTTCTGTGTTTATTATTTTTATAATTTTAATTGGGATTGTTTAGTCAATATGATTCAATGTCTATTTTCCCCAATTTAATGTTAAATTTTTATTAATTGAATCGGAAAATATCGGACTGAACAAAAATAATGAATGGTGTCTGGGGGCGTAAAGGAAATCTAGGAAATCAAGAAAAAATTCTCAAAGTTAATTTTAATTTAAAAAAAGAAAATTAAATCTATGATCTCAAATTTCAAGTTATTATGTTAAAACATCATATTATTGTTAAGTCTTTATTTGTCTTAATTATTTTAAGTCATTAACCAGTTTCAATCGGTTTGAAACAACCTCGAAACTTCTCTATCTCCCTTTTTATATATAAATAGACCAAAAATGGTAATGCAGTATAGAAAAAAAAATACAGGCAAGTAATAAATATATAAATGTATTAGAGTGTATTTATATTGATAAAGTTCAACATTAGAGCTATAAATATTCAATTTAAATAAATAATAAGTAATTAAATATAGTTCTATTTCAGAAATCGTTAATTCAAATATGATTTTTTGAAACGAATTAATATCTGCTTTATTGTCTTTTGAGGAAACATTCAACGTTTTCATTAAGACAGAAATTCCAACGTATTAAACAATGCTTTCTAAGGGGTGCCTCAAAACTAGTAAAAGATTTCATTTTGACACCAAACGTGCAATAAAGTGTTGGCAACCCTATTAAAAATGCCATTTGATAGTTGATAGCAAAAATGTAGTATTACATGATTAAACGACGTATTAATCCAAGCTTTGAATTGAATAAAAAGATTTCTTTAAATTATATTTTTACTGAATCGTAAAGTACATAGGACAGGATTATGTATGGAATAATACATAGGACAAATAATCCCTAATACTTTCCTGGCTCATACGAATTCCTTAGTCGAAATTGTTGTGACCATATGATATGAATGTGGTTGGATTTCGTTGATACAGAGTGAAATTTCTTCTTTCAATGCAAGTGTACTTGTAGGCTTGTTGTTATTGACATTATACTACAAATAAGATTAAAATGAAATATGCTATGCATATTTAAATGTATCATATCAGAACACAATTTCTTGAACGGCCAAGTACCATGTGCTCGTGCAAGTTAAATTATATTTTCATTCATTTTAATCCTTTCATTGAATGAGTCGCTTTAGTATTGCAAAATATCCAAAAGACTTTGCCTTGCATTTATTGTTTAAAAAAAATATCCCATTTCCTATTTATTTCATTTCATATAATTACCTGCACAAAATGACATTTTTCTAGGTTTTATTTGCTGTATTCATTCAATTATTTTTTTAATCAGAGCTTTTGTAAATGCAATGCCAACGCTTTATTAAAAACTGATTTTTTTGAGATGCTCGTTCAAATAATAAAATTCTTATTTTTCGCCTACGGGTTTTTGCTAACGCTAAAAACATCATCCCAAAAACAACATTATGTTCTGAAAAGATAATTACCCCATGAAAAGAAATTCAAAGGGGTTAAACTCCGCAGTCTATGGGGCCAATTTTCAAATTTTTGAATTGTGGTATCCAGACTTTCATCCATCTTTATCTAATGTTCAATAATGAAAATACTTTATTCTATCCTGTTACAATCTATTTTTACTAACATTAAATTATCATTTGCCAAATTATTTTTTTCTTAATAGGGTTGTCAATACTTTATTGCACAAATGCACAAATTCACTATATAAACTGAAATAAGTAAAGGCAAAATTTAATATTTGTATAGAATAACCCTTGGAAATTCTAAATGAAATAAAAGACTTCCAATATGCATGTTATAAACAAGAGCAATTGTCAAAATAATTGAGAATCGATGTCTCATAAAATAACTCTTATAAAGGAAATGAAAACTTGGGCTCATGATTATTTTGCATCGAGAATACAGTTTGAAAAAAGAAAGAAACGTTTTGATAAATGAGAAAATGAATCAAGATTAAAGTATATGAACAAAAGAGAATTGGAAATATAAACAACAGGGATCTAGGGAATTAAGTTAGAACAGAGTTTGAAAAGTATTGCTAATTAAAGTTGAAAAATGGCGGATTTTGTTAATAAATGGGTTCCTTACTTCTTTTCTTTCATTTGTGTACCTTAAATTGGCTAAGTATAAGTTATTTCCTCAGAGGAAGAGAAAATAATTGCTTTGTTTTAAATGTATCATAAATTAAGTTGAAGGGGATTAATAAAATAATACATTTTAAAATTGCTTTTATTATTATATTTTTACTTGTAAAGATGAATTAAAGTTCTTGCAAATATAAAGAAATTTCTCCGTTTGCTAATTTAATGATATTTCATCTAAGTTCGTTTGTTTAATTACTGAATCAAAAATATTAATAAAAACAATAAAAAGGAAAATTTAGAGATAACTTTTTCTTTCAATAATTTGTTTTCTATTTGATTTTAATCGTTTAAAAAAGAATAAAATTTTGAAAATTTTGAAAAATAAAAACGATTATTATGAATGAAACAATCAACTAACAAATTAAATTTCAATGCTTAAATTTGCAAATGCTAAAGACTGAATCTTTTATATTCCTAGTAGAAAAATTATGTTAGGTGATATATTACATCATAAAGGATTTGTATAGATATAAATAACATTATTAACAATTTATTATGTTTATAAAAAGTGAATAATTATAAATCAAATTATTGTTGTTACTTACCGCACTGGCCATAGACAAGCCCGCTGACGAAGTTAGCATTTAAGACATGTTTTTCCAGTAGCTACTGAAGGTAAAGATCTCAGAGCAGCCGAGGGATGAAGATGACACCCATTCACTCCCTTTTTCACGGGGGGAAGGCTCTTTCACACAGTTCACAGATAAAACAAAGGGTAGAGAACTACAATGAATGGGGACTCGAGCCCGGGACCCCCAAATTAGGAGAAAAACCTCCTTACCCTAGGCTAGGAAGCCAAAAAATTTCAAATCATTAAAGTTATTAACAAAATTAGATTAAAAAAACAATAAATGAAATAAATATCTTTATTAATTTTTAATATTTAATAAAGTGCAAATATTAATAAAAAATACAAATCTAACAGTATGAAAACTAATAAAGTAAATATTTTCGAATGCTTCAAATAACAAAATTAAAGTTAATTAAATTTTATAAAAAGCCCATCCAAATACAAAAACGGAAATCATAACTATCAAGTTTTTAAACAATCATTTCAGATCAATAAGTAATTATTTACATAATAATTATACAAATAAATCTAGGTGCAATATTATCTTCTAGCTCCAATACAATCTGAATTTATTTTGATCCAATTTAGACTCTTCACTTTATGATTGAATTCTTACTATGGTTGAAGTATAAATATGATAAAAATTAACTTTGAAGCACAAATTTACTTTACCCTTAAAAACAAAATCGGGAGTTAATTTGAATCAATAGATTCAATAACTCTTAATAAAATACTGAAAAATATTTATACAATTGGATTTAAAATAACAATAAGTGTTTTATATATATATATATATATATATAATTAAGAGTTTTTGAATCTATTGATTCAAATTAACTCACGATTTTGTTAAAGAGTAAAGAAAATGTGTATTCCCAAATTAATCTTTAACATTTTTAGGACTTCCGCATAGTAATTATATATAAATTTTTAATATATAAATAATTACTATGCGGAAGTCCTAAAAATGTTAAAGATTAATTTGGGAATACACATTTACTTTACCCTTTAACAAAATCGTGAGTTAATTTGAATCAATAGATTCAATAATTCATATGAAAATCATGAAAATTATTAATAAAATTATACCTATAATTACAATGAATGCGATAAATATGTATATTAATTTTTAATATATAATAAATTACAATGCGGGAATCATAAACTTGTTAAAACTGAATTTGAAAATTCAAACTGGATTTACCCTTTAAAAAAATCGGGAGTTAGTTTGAATCAATAGATTCAACAATTCTTATTAAAATTTTGAGAAATATTAATACAGTCGGATTTAAAATAAAAATAAATGCAATAAATATATATATACATGTATAAATTTTTAACATATAAATAATTACTATGCGGAAGTCCTAAAACTGTTAAAGATTTATTTGGGAATACAAATTTACTTTACCCTTAAACAAAATCGATTGTTAATTTGAATCAATAGATTCAACAATTCTTATTGAAATACTGAAAATTATTAATGAAATAAGATTTATAATTACAATAAATGCGATTAATAGGTATATTAATTTTTAATATATGTAATTACAATAAATGCGATAAATAGGTATATTAATTTTTAATATATAATAAATTACTGTGGGGGAATCATAAACATGATAAAACTTAATTTGAAAACTCAAATTTGCTTTACTCTTAAAAAAATCGGGAGTTAATTTGAATCAATAGATTCAATAATTCTTAATATAATCATGAAAATTAATAATAAAATTAGATTTTGAACATCAATAAAAACAAATAAGTATATTAATTTTTAATATATAATAAATTATAAGTATTAATAGAAAGTATTAATATTAATAAAGTAAATATTTTTAAATGCTTCAAAAAATTAAAATTAATTAATTTTATTAAAAACACACCCAAAAATAAAAATGAAAAATACGATATATTGACCATTTCCAATCAATAAGTAATTCTTTTCATCACAATATTACAAATCAATGTAAAAGCAATATTTATTCCATCTTCAATAAAATCTGAATATGTTTTGAATCCATGCAATTTCATACTCTTTACTTTGTAATTGAATTCTTACTATGGGCTAATCATAAATAAATTGAAAATTAATTTGGTAGTACAAATTTACTTTAAACTGAAACAAAATCGGGAGTTAACTGCAATCAATAGAATCAACAATTCTTATAAAATAGTTCAATGACCCATACAAACAGCTGGAATAAGATAGAAAATGTAATTATGCTCCAATAAATCTTCTATTCAGAATTTAGGAATCAATAATTGGAAATTTCGCCAAATCGCTTGGCAATTCATTTAAACAACACTTAAAGTAGCAACGTATTGGGAGTTCTTGCCGTATATTTTAAAAGCCAATGATTCACTCGGAAACTTGGCTTTTCTCCGGCGCATGTTGTGCATCATCTTTAGAAAACGAGATTTTATCGATGCTAAAATAAATCTTTTCAGTGGAAGTTGCTTAAGTGTGGAATAATTTAAAAGATTTTATTTGTACATCTTCGTGGAGATTCGGCAAGTTAAATTAAATTTTCCAAAGTCCCTTCGATGAATTTAAGTGCTTAAATTGATCTTAGAAGATCCCTCTCTCCCCCCAGTGACTTTTCTAGAATTTTAAATGTATGAATTTTTATTCGAATTACAAGTATAGAATTAAACTTGAACTTTCGATACTTTTAGAACAGAGAATAAACTCTAGCAATTGCTTTTAACTTTCATCTGCCTTTTAAAAGAAAGTGTTAGAAGTTCCTTTAATGTAACTTTATTTCATATATTTTGAATTTTATATTTAAATTATTCATATTAAATCACTAACAATCATTATGTTTGTCGTAGTAAGATGAATTTTCACACTATCGTGGCATTCAAGGTTGTTTATATAAAATAAGAAATAATTATATATAATAAGAATAAATATATAAGAATAAATATTTAATTAATTCTTAAATAATTAAAAGAAAAGAAAACGTTTTTAGATCATAATAATATTTTTTTAACCAAAAGTAAACATTTCACTTTGTTGTTTCAAGAAAAGCAAAAGCAATATTTTTAACAACTCATGTTTAATATAATGTATGCTGATATCTCCAAATAAATTTCACTAATTTTTTATACTGTGGTTGCTTTTTTAAAAATTTTCTAGAATGCAAGTATTAAAATTTTTTAATGAAATATGCTATGCATACTTCAATGTATTATGCAAGAATATAATATCTTGAACTGCCAAACACCACATGCTCGTGCTAGTTAAATTATATTTTTATTCATTTTAATTATTTCATTAAATTAGCAACTTTAGTATTGAAAAACTATCACATTTTCTATTTATTTCATTTTATATAATCACGTGCTCAAAATGATATTCGTGGTTTTATTTGATGTAATCATTAAATTATTTTTTAATCACAACTTTTATAAATGCAACGACAACACTTTATTAAAAGCTGGGTTTTTTGATG
Source organism: Argiope argentata (assembly GCA_026289955.1). Taxonomy (NCBI): domain Eukaryota; kingdom Metazoa; phylum Arthropoda; class Arachnida; order Araneae; family Araneidae; genus Argiope; species Argiope argentata. The sequence continues at coordinate 939,785 of JAOUZG010017338.1, forward strand.
CTCTTGCGGATAATAAATTTTTTATATTTCACCTACGGATTTTTGTTGACGCCAAAATTCTCATCCCAAAAACAACATCACGTTCTGACATGATAATAAGAAGAATATATAATTCTTGAATAATTCAATAGCAGAAAATAACTTTTTTTAACATCAAAGAAATATTTTATTTTACCACTAGCAAACATTTCTCTTTGTTGTTTTAAGAAAGGCCAAAGCAATATTTTAAGTAACTTATGTTTAATATAATGTATGCTGTTAACTCCAAATAAATTTCACTGTTTTTTTTATGAGATTTCTTTTTTTTAAGTTTCTAGAAATCAAGTATTAAAAACCGTTGAAAAAAACCCAGAAAACTTTTCAATTGCTAACTAAACATGTATTTTGAAGAAAAGATTGAGCTTTTCTTTGACGATCAATGAATTTTCCTTTTTTTAGTTAATTGAAATATGTTTTCCATATTTTCAATTTTCATATTTTATAAATGGATTTTATCATATCTATAGTATTAGCTATAACATTTGGGGCAATTTGAAAATGTATAAACATATATAATAAGCTTTTTCAACTGTATTTCAGCTAAACTTAGCATTTACCAGTTATTATTATTTTGTAATCTATATCAATAATTTACTAAAATGTCTATAAATAATTTGTTTGGGAAAGGTCTTATAAAGAATCCAATATCTACATTCGAAGCACAACAGTATGCAAATTTATCCTTTAAATATCTTTCTACAGTTTCTTTTTCTGTTGCCGTGAAACTAGAGTACCATGACCTGTTTTTATTCTAGATTCAATACAGGCACATGCGTTTCAAATTCAATTCAAAATATGCTTCAAATCAACGCTGTAACTCGATATGTATTAACATCACAGACAATTCACGCTATCTATTTCTTATAATTGTTCCAAATTTCTTTTCAGATGTATTATGAATTTTTTATCATATCTATAGTATTATCTATAACATTTCGGAAAATTTGAAAATGTATAAACATATAGAATAATCTTTTTCGACTGTATTTAGAGCCAACTAAATTATTTACCGGTTAGTATAATTTTGTAAGCTATATCAATAATTTACTAAAATAGCGATAAATTAGTCGTTTGGTAAAAGACAGATAAAGAAGCCACTATCTACGTTCGAGAACAACAGTATATAAATCTACCCTTTAAATATCTTTCTATAGTTTCATTTTCTATTACCGTGAAACTAGAATATCGTGATCTGTTTTTATTCTAGATTCAACACAAGCCCGTGTTTGTCAAATTTGTTTCAAAATATGCTTGCTGTAGCTCTCTATATATTAATATCACCAACAAATCATATAATTTATTTCTTATAATTATTCCAAATTTCTTTTTCAGATGTTGCTCCTACTTTCATATCAGTATTTTCGGAACACACAGTTCACCCTGGAGACTCGATATCATTAAAGTGCATCTCTACCGGAAATCCAATACCAAGTGTCACGTGGTATCTAGACGACACGATTTTGGGTCAAAATCCCCGGATAATAGCTGGCGATTATGCCAGCGACATTGGACACGTCACCAGCTTTCTGAATATCACCGAGATCCTGGTCGAAGACAGTGGGGAGTACCAGTGTCACGTGACAAATGACGTCGGCTCTGTGTACCATGCCAACAGACTGAATGTCTATGGCCCGCCGTTCATCAGACGCATGAAGAATATAACAGCCATATCTGGTGAGGATCTGGTCTTGAGGTGCCCATATGGCGGATATCCGGTCAAAGGAACGCTATGGCTAAAAGGTAAATATTGCAATAAATAATGGATTATTGATAAAGTAAATAGCACCTTATTTGTTTAATCAAAAAGGGAACAGATATTCCGTGCATTTATTTGATAATCAAAGAAAAAAATACAAGGGTTTCATAATTAAAATTTGTTATGGAATTCCTGGCTTCGCCATAACATGATGTGATCCTTTCGCGCAAGCGCAATGGTGACGTCAGGAAAAAGTCCCATGATCCCACAGTAACAGATGTAAGTTCAAGTTTCAGTTATGATTCAGTTAAGCTATGATTGGGGTTCGAAGTAAAAACGGATTCAAAGATTGTTGTATGTAATAGAAACGATTTGTACTAAATAAAATGATTTATGTAAATAGTTGTATATAATTATCTGTGCCAGTGTCCTTGTCCAGCAAATAAAAAACCTGGATTAATGATTTCGATCTTGTGTTCTAATTCACGTTCGAATACCTCGATTATTCTGATTTAGAAGTTCCCGGAATGACAAGAGTGATTTTCCTCTTACGTTTAGATATTTGAATTTGGGGCCTAGAAATCTCAAAAGTTCGAATATTCAGCTGTAGTCATCGATCCTTAACCAGTCATCGAGGGACTGGAAAACTGGAGGGAAGATTTGAAGACATTATTATATGGCACTAAGAAAATAAAAGATTATTTTCAAGAAACTGGAATCCAAGCAGCATAATGTCACATAAACATAGCGTATTCAATTAATATTTTTTTCCGTATCAACTAATATCCATAGAAAAATAGACCAATCTTCGTTTGTTTGATTTTATTCTTCAATTCCTACTATTAGCTCACACTCTCCCTATATATATGTATCTTGTTCAAATTTTAAATCGTTAATAAAATACTTTCTCCTCATCCGATCAAGTTCAAGTAATTTTTTTAAAACTTTAGTAGATAGCATTTGAAATTAATACAGTTTTTTTAAAAAAATATTATTTCATTAATTTCTTATTAATTAATTAAAAACTAATTTTCCCATCTTTATAATAATCGTAATTGTCAGGTCGGGATACTGTGATTGGTATGGAGTTGGATTCACATCCTTTCTGCTATGAGTTCAAACCTGGTCACAATCTTTTCCATGATCGTTTTCCATGAGGTGATCAGGGTTCCATACCCTTAGAAGCTACTGCATCCCTACTGCAAAGTGGGACACGAGAACAACGATTGTAATTATTTAATAAAAAGGAACTAAAATAAATTCTTTCCTAATATAAAAATTACGAATTATTTTAAAGAATTGTTTTATGTATTACTTGTTGAGAAAGGGATTTGACATCTGGGTTTCAGGAAAATTTCAGACTTTCATTAATTCTCAACAATTCCATTCCTTACTAAAAGACACAGAAAAATAAAAGCTTCATTAAAAAAAAGTCTCTTTTTTTTTGGCCTTAAAAAAGCAGTAATATTTTTAGGTTGAAACAGCGATAAAATTCCTATACAGGAGTATAGAGCTTCAAAGATTCAGACCAGCATCAGTAACCGTCATATGCTTCACAAATTACGTGATTTTTTATAATGTAAACAGCATCCCACTTCAAAAGGATTCGAATACATAATACAATTAATATCCATGGGAAAATGACATCTGATGACGATATTTAATTCATTGAATAAGTTTATAATGCCATAATATCTCTATATATTCTTATCGGTTCGCTTTCGTTAGCCAAATAGCCGTTGATTAGTTCACAACAATTCCAATCCTTACTGAAGAACACAGAAAAGGAAAAAAGAAGATCCGAAAAACAACGCTGGTTTTATTTATTTATTATTATGTCATCCATAAAGTTCCATACTTCTTAAATGATTTGCTGCTGCAATAAAAAGCTTAGAAAAATTCAAATAAAGAAATATAAAGCATCGAACTTTTAGGCTGATTTCAATAACTTTTAAACCATTGTAAACTTCACGATATACTTGATATTTCATAATGTCAACTACATCTCCCTGAAAAGGAATTAAAATATATAATTTCCACGGCAAAATGACCTCTGGTGGCGGTATTTAACTATCAAATTTCATTACAGAATATAGCTGCACATACATATCGATTGATGTTCTTTAGGAATCTATGTTTTCAGGGCCGGGCTAGCCTGGTTGGTAGAGCATTGGCCTCGCAGTCCTAAGGTTACGGGTTCGAGCTCACCGACCAAAAGATTCTCCGAGTGCGTGACGGCTGGCGCTCGTTAAATCTGTTCGTGGTCGCAAAGTCCTCCATGTCGGGAGTTATACCACTGAGGGTACTGGGTCAGAGGGGATAGTTATCTGTCCCTGGTCTAAATAACGATCAGAGATGAGTGAATGAATATGCATGAATGAAGTCCGCCCCCTAAAAAGGGTTGTGGCGTGTGTGTAGCTAAGTCGTGCTCTTAGTTCTAGATGGCGCTACTTGTAAAATAAGAGACGTATACCTCCAGCTTAAAATCTGCTGATGTATCAGTGAGATAAGTATCAACAACAACGGGAATCTATATGATGAAACTATCTATAAGTTAACTCAAGATTCACATTTAATTATGCCCTGAAAGGAAACGAAATTCTAACTCAAAAATTCCTTTCTCAGTAGAAAGATCTTTTAAATCCATAAGTGGAAAATCTTTAGCTACTCTGTTTATACTACTTATAAAGAAAAAAATATTTTCAATTCACATAGTCAAATGTTTATTGTTAAAATGGGCCAACAAATTGAAAAATATCTCACAATAAGAAAAGCTTCTCAGAAACATA